>JAMKCH010025982.1:0-18960 GCA_023653785.1 Ophioderma brevispina
GTGGGCCAGGCGGGGCTTATACCCAGTCATTTCCCTGGAGATCATTATGTGCTACTCATGGTAATACGGGCAACCCAGGACCACCAGACCAACTCTCTAAAGAAGGTGGAGAGGTGGTCAAAACCCTTCCGTACCTTTCGTAGTCTGGAGAAGATTGACAACAATCTTAAGCTCCCGGTTTATTTGTTTTCTTCTGGAACAAACGATGCATGAATGAATGCTTGACGCTGATTGTTCGGTAATCGCGTGACAGAACAATTGTTCCCAGATGTTAAACAGAATAGTATTACAAAAAAACCCTTAAAAATTGGATTGATAAAATGGCAAACATTGCGATTATTCTATTGCCTTTGTCATATGTTGAATAAGAATACAGATATTATTGATTATCTGGAAAGTCGCCAATTTTCTGGTTTTAAACCTTTGTATTTTTATGTCCGAAAATCTAAATAATAAGCCATATGTGTGACAGGATGAGAAAAATCTCTTCTTTATGTGTATTGGCCATGTGGTCAAGGACGAACGAGCGAGACAGGGAGTTTTGCATTTGTATTTCGGGGTAAATAATAAATGTATATCATAAAATGGATTTGTGACTTTTTTTATTATGAGAGTGGGATTATCCAGCACATTTGGGGCAAACCATGAATGTGTGACATGAAAATTTATGTCAGACGGTTTATTCGCCGGATTTTGTGTACTGTAGAATTTTTCACCTACACGAGGCTGCCATGTCATGGCGTCGCATCGCTAAAATAAGGTTTTACAGGTATCATAATATGCACTATTGTCAAGGTCATAATATGCATATAGGTCTTATAAAAAGACTACGTTTTTAAAGTTTGTCCATTCACCGTGTAAAGCCTCGTCCCCAGGGCCCAAGCTTTTACCGGAAGTGGGTCGAAATTTGGTATCAGAAGAAAACGACTATTGTTGTTCACTTACCCTGTGAAATTTAGTTTGTCTAAATGATGTTTGGTTTGGATGTTATGAGCGAAAATATGCCCCCAGTTTGGTTGAACAAGATTAATGTGTACCACAGGGAGCTCTATGGGGATTAACAAAATCACGTTTTCTGCTCTCACTTCCAAAACGGGTTGATAATATCTGGCGTGAAAATTTAACTTGAGAGGGGTTTTGGGGTGAAGGCCATTATATCAAGATGGAAAATTTATAGATTAAAATCGGGCCATCTCCTTTAAGTGATGTTGGGGCCGTTAAAATGACCAATTAATGAATTTGGGAGATATTGGAGGTACAAAAGTGAGGTTGGGGCTTTGTATTGTAGGCTAGCTAAGGGTAAAGGGTTTACATGGGTTTACATTCTATAATACCTTTTATTGTTTAGAGCCAATGTCAATTTCGTACCACATTCCCTCCTCTGGATAAAATTTGTCCCGAAATTTGGTACGCTTCTGTTAGCCTACCCCCCTCCCACCTTTAATGCTAGAAGAAGAGGGTGCAGCCGACAGTTTTTCAGGCGAAGTTCAACATGGGCCAACATACCCTCATTACACGGGCTCTAAAGCACAACACATTGCCAACTGAACCGATATTTATATCCAATAACTTAAATTATGTTTCAATAATTTAATGGCGTTTTGCCGAATTAATCAAACTATAACAAGGACAAGGTGTCAACACAATCATCTGTCATTTGTGCGAGCTGGTTTCATGCAGAACCTTCTGTTTCCACCAAACATTTTGTATAAATAGAAACCACTAGCCGCTCCTTTCAGATAAATTATCCATATATATAACTAAAATCATTAAATATCAATTGTCCAAGTTGGTGAATATAAATCAGTTCACATGCAAGTCACTGGCATGACATAAAGCAATCCAGTCCATAACTACTCTTTTCATACACTAAAAAGTAAAATCTTCAACTTTTTCAAGGCAACGTTGAGCAAAATACAAAATTTCGGGGTCTTCCATGACCATAATACTTATAAACAATGTGAAATTACGTGGACAATTTTAATCACACAATATTTACAAATTTTGGAATTACTCTCACCGTAACCCGACCAAGGCGACTCGTGTTTATTTACTTCATGACTTGACCCGAAATGATAATGCCGTATCAGATAGGTCAGAAAGGTCAAAGGTGGTCTCATGACGGCGTCGCCAATTTCAATAAGTTGAGGGATCAACTAGGGTTTTAACTAAATAGAAAAACAAAAAACATGAGTGATGTGGTTAAACATTACTCATGGCCACATCTTGGTATCTCAGGGGCATTTGGAAAGATTTGAATAATTTTATAAAAATTTTTTACTAGAAACACCAACTTGACATACACACGTGGGAGCGTAGGTGTGGGAAATGCCAGCTGATTCGTTGTTTTGAAGGAATCAGTCAGGCGCATCTCACACGTATTTACCTTAAACAGCAGAACTTTAAGAACTTTTAGCTGGAATGGAATGGAAGTTCACCACGCTCTAACGATTTATAAAAGGATTAACCTATGAATTTGGATCCATGGGGAGTTCTGGATGTACATGTAGTTTAATTCAGTATTTCTGTAGACAAATAAATCTTGAATGTGTTGGTACGAAATTTGGTGAAGGGCAGCCACAATTAAACTGTTTTACAAAACTGCTACTGCCATGACTGTGACATGCATGACGAAGCTAGCCTGAGTTGAAATGTTACTCATAACAACCAAATGTTTTTGGCTTATCAACAATGCACAATATACAAAATTTTAACAGTATGTCAGTGTGATGGTGTATTTACGGCCTACAATTTTTGTTAAATATCTGGAAGCAGCATGGACTTAGCACTTGCCACTAAACTCATGGGCTGGAAAATGGATTTGATGAGCTGGAACTGCAGCCTGAAAAGCTCTGCCTCTGACTGCAGTTGACATCCCTCCTGGGTTAGTGCTGCCCATCGTCAAGTACGAGTCGGGGGCCTGAGCCTGATGGGAAGGGTGAGATTTAGGTTGAGGTGAAGGGTGAACTTGATGTCCTGGGTGTTGTTATTTGGGGTGTTGATCCGATCCATGGTCTGTAGCAAAAAGGGGGGTTACTGTATACAGGGCCTGTCTTTGCAAAATTCGACGTCTAGGGATCTTCTGGGATCTGGTGAAACTGGTCCTGATGGGCGTTCGCTTCTTACATGAACGTGATGGGGTCTTCCTTGCTAACTCTGCTGGGTGGGGCAGGGGCCATCATTGGGACTATTACCTTGGTCTGGGGTACATGTATCTTGGTTGTTGACGTTGCATGGCCTGGGGTTGTGGCAGAAAGAATGGTACTGGTTGAAGGGGTCGAAGCGGGGTCTAACTGTGTGGTGTTTGTGGTGGTCGAGGATGGTCGCCCGGTGGCTGATGTCGATGTAGCCGTTGTCCTGGGGACTCATCTCGGCGTCTGGCATGTACATAATCAGGTGGGCCTTCACCTTCCTCCTTAGTGGTTGCATAGAGGTTGCCAGTGTGCAAAAATTCACATTCGAATGGAGTGGACTTCAGGAACATATGGATCACCAATTGTGGACCGGTATTTCCTTCCGCAAATGATGCTGTTTTCCACGAGGTGGTTTTGGAGCTTCCACCTTTTGTTGAGAAAGTCACTGGTGCTCTTTCGCAGAAGGGACATGTATGACCCGTGGTTCTGAAAGAAGTCAAGGAGTTTAAAATCCTATTACCTCTCAGTCTTAATTAACCCTTATGAGCCATCTTATTAAAATCATTTTGGGCCTGCTTGAAAATATAGAGGGTGGTAGAAACTGTGCTAGAAACAAATAATTTGAGGGGGTGTGCACTTGGCTAAAATGGCCATTCTTCGGATTCACACACGTGACCAACCTTTATTTGCCGCCCATGACAAAACAATAATATAGCAAAAGTGGAACCATTATTTTTTGGTTATATTTTTGTCCAACCTACCTGAGAATTGTGTTCCACTTTTACTAGACTGGGTATTTTGCCATGGCAGGGAAATAAAGTTTGGTCACAATTGTGAAATCCCGAAGAATGGCCTAAACGAATTTGTTTAAATCAATAGTTACAATATCCTGCTCTAAGATAAGCAGTTACTCATTGAGCATAGTGCCAGATAACGCCGGAAATTTCCCACAAAATTAACCACCTAGATATTTCCCTACTCCATTTCACAAGTCCTTTATGTAAGAGGCTTCTTAACTTCGATCGTTCCTCCCTGCTCTCCCAGACTAGTGAAAGTGCACACGCCATCAACTGGTGGCCCTTGGTTTCTGATACAAAAGTTTTTCTTCTAACAATTTTTAAGTGTTGCCAAAATTATTATTACTTTTTTATTACACTGGTTTTTTTTTAACATATAACAAAAGTGTAACTCAAGGGGTGAAAATTGAAGTACATTGTAGAAGGCTTTTCAATACTGTTTTTTTTACTTAGACAACCATCTGTTAATGAAGAAATGTTGTGAGCGTAATCGTACTTGAGTATAAATGTTACAGGATATAACTGTAGAGTATGAGCTCCATGTTCTATTAAACACCTTTCATAATAAGACCACTTTCAAGTTGCCTATTACTTTGCAATTGAGGACCCACATATATAGGGTTACACATCAACAAATAAGGGCGTTTATGCCAATTTTTCCAGTTCCTGTAGTCACCTAGAAAAAATTTTAGAGCCAAAGGAATGCTAAAGTCCCCTCATATTCACTGTTTTTGACATCTAAAAGTTTGTCTAAAATTTAAAACAGTCTTAGTCTTGTAATTACTTCCATATGTGCATACAAACAACTGATACTTACTTGCAAACCAACATTGTGGAAAAACTCCTTGAAATGAAATATTTCTGACTGATCATTCATTGCCTGTTTTGCGGCCGTTACATGTGTCAACAATGCTAAGTTTACACTGTCTTTCAAGACATTTGGGTGTTCAATTACAACTTTCAAGGTTTAGTTAGCAACGACTTTATGCAAACTAAATTTTACATACCAAAAGGGTATGTTACAATGCCTAATGTATACAATATTTGATCAAAATTCAATTTAACCATTTCAAAAAAAAAGAAAAATTAAAAAAAAAAAAAAAAAAAAAAATATAACATTAAAAAAACCCATTGTAGCCCAGGCAAGCGTTTAAGGAGCATGCGGGCAAAATGGCAATAAATTACCATTATTGCACTATTATAGTAAACATCATGCTGACTTATTATAACACATTACAATTGATACAAGACGAAGATACAATGACTACTTGTTTGACGGCAAAACATGCCATAAAAAAGGTTGGAAATCCGCTCAGCATAACACACATTAACTAACTTGTAGAGTTGCACTTTTGCCCCAATGATTTCCTCTTTGTCAGTGAAACATAACAACAGAGATACAATCGCAAGTTAGCTTCGTGTTGGTTCTTTTCTACTTTTTGAATGAGGTGGTTTGTACGGTACCTAAAAAGATTTCAAACGAAGCAGTTGTCTTGTGAGATGAAACCCCTTGACCCGATTTCAATGGCAAGAAATAAGAGACTCATACCATTACCCTGATACTGCAATCATAGGAGCGGTATTTGTTTGTTTTGTAGGTATGCGCAGCATCATGCCAGTCTCAAATGGCACAGACAGCTCTAAATTAAAAAGTTTAACACTTTTTTTTGCCTAATATACAGAATGTCGGATTTTTTAACTGGGTCTCATACACTCCGTGGATAGTTTATCATTTGAAAAACCATCATAGCCGGGAATATCATGATATATCTTTGGGTCAGAATTGTCGTAAGACAAACCAGATGGGGCAAGTTTAACAATAATTAAGAATTGTTGTTGTGGCGCCAAGTGGTTAATCTCCCTGATTTAACTGTAACAGGACAGTTATTAAGATATGATGAGGGTTTCTTTCTGGCGGGTTTTCTGTGTTGACACTGTTTACACTTATTAGTACTAGATCTACCCCATCTATGAAGATTGCCCCATTATTGAGGAGTCGCAAGCATTTATAAGAAATTTTGAGAAGTCTGCTCGTGTAGATTGAACATAATCTGGCGCCAAAGAGTACATTCAATTCAAGATAAGAGATCTAAAAACTTTCCTTGAACAACAAGGCTCTTGAACATGGGTGTGTTGCCAAAACCTAGCATTGAGATCGATACTATCTTTTGCTACTGGTTTTTGTTGATTTCACTAACACTAACCCCTGATGCTTGTTAGATACACTCTTTATAAATATTTTCGCTTTGACCTATCATGGACTTTTTTCCTGACCCATCGACCTTCTCGTCTCTCTGCAAACGAGAATTCAGAACAGTTGATTTGACATTCATCGCCTTTATTACTCATGGAAATATGTGCTAAAGTATGGCACTCAGAATATAAATCTGAAATGGAACTGATGTAAGGCGCATTTGGCTTAAACGAAAGCAAGGGTAACACAGGGTGTGGTAACCAACACCATTTTTTCAGATATTTATTTGTTAAAGCATCGAGAGACAGCAAGGTTGAGATGAACATAACGTCATTCCCTGTTACGATGATAACGAAGGGATGGTAGCAAAAAAGCACATAATTCATATAAAATTTCAGTTTGGTAGTCATTCTGACAAGAGATGAGTCGACATTTTCCAAGGCGGACTTTATTTTTTTCTGACAATGTTTTTTTAAATATCAGATGAAGTATTTTTAAAATAATTACGACCCCAGAAACGAGTGAGAATCTTTATCAAGGGTTGGGACTACTGAACCGTCGTGGTAAAAGGGATTGGAACGGGAGAAGCCACACCTGAAAAGACAGAGATCATCTTCATTTTGAGGTTAATTTGAAGATACTGGAATGATGTGGGAATAAATCAGATTAATCAGGACGCTGGTGGTTTTTTGTGATGAGTATTAAACAAAATCATCGGCGACTGGATTGGTAATCAGATTTATTCCATTCAAATCAGAACCGCTATTTGAATTAAGATTTAAACTTAAACGATGGATAATGGGTCAAATCAAGTATAAAATCATTGAGATAATGGGTATCGCCTTGGAAATGCCTTTTTGATTCACACTCATTCGATGTCCAGTCCTTAGTAGAACCGTCTACCGAAAGAGAAGAGTAGAGATTTCTTATATATATTGAATATTTTCCAGGATAATCCAGTCTGGAGAGAGTGTCATGAATTAGATCATGCTGAACAGACCGCAAAATGCGTCCTCGAGATCAAACCAGGTTATGCGAACAGTCCTTGATGATGATTTAGCATGATTAAGGACCTACCATGAAGGAGAACATTATGATCTATGCACCCACTTAATTCCTTGCAGAAAGGCCTTTTGAAATCTAATATCGATCAAACCATTGTTCTTAACATAATTTTCAAGCCTCTCGCAAGAATTTTGGCTGGTAATTTTACCCAATTGCACTTGAAAGCGCGATCATACGAAAGTTTTTGGGATCAGAAGTCTTGCCCTTTTTAACAATAACACAATTTTACTGCAGTCCACACTTGCAGTTTTTTGTTCTTCACATACACCGTAACAGATACCGCACGTAATGCATTTATCATTTTTTTCTAGAGAGAAAAATGAAAAATTTTACTTTTAAAAGTTAAACTTCTGTAATTAGCTCCATACACAAACCTAGTAAAATAAACACCATGAACAACCACATTTTCACTCCCAAATTACATCAAATGTTATACAATACATTTTTTGCGGACGTTACATTTGTTGATACACTACTGATTGTGGCTGTTCAAAGGACAGTCTAAAACATTTGCAGATATACTTGTGTGTCCAAAACTTTTAATATCAAACTCTGAACATGAATATGAACTATTGGTACTTTTACAGGACTCTAATCACAGTTAAATACCAGGATTGGTGTACTTAAACATACAGACACTCAATTGATGTTATATTGGTATAGCCAGTCTCCATATTGTAGAGTCCATGACGTTGAAGTGAGGGTTTATGTAATTAAACTTGTTAAATCAGTAACGAATCTGTAAGGTATTTCTATAATTATTTTGGAAATACAAATTACAATAATATCTTCAGTACCTTTTGAGCTAATTTGTGCTTAAAATCTATAAAAAATGAAGGATTTTGCTGTATTTGACCTAAATGGTAATAAAATTTTTATAATGACATGTTTTAAACCCCAGAATTTAATATTAGAGGTTCGTGGGTCAATTATAAGTTATTATGTCTGCCACTTTTTCCTAATATTTACTGACATAGCAACTTTGCATCTTAGCATGTGGACCATTAATGTCTGCAAGGTGTGTTGTAACGTCCACAACATATCTACATGTTCATTTTGCTTTTGTATATTACTGTTTATGTATTGTTTTTGTCTTATTCCTTTTTCTTAGCTTCTGAAATGTGTAAAATAAAAATTAAGAACAATTAGTATATCATTCTAAAATTCTATAGCATTGATTACTAGGTATGATCTGCTTGTCACTTTTAATGGAACGTCCGCAACAAAAGCAGATTTATACTGTGAAACGGATACTTTGCAGCTGGGATAAGAAAGAACAAAGAAGTAAATTTATTGAAATAGGGCTATCTTAAAAGTGCTGTTCGATATTAAATTGTCACATACCTCTATAGATGCAAAGTAATGACATATTATAATGAATGGTAAAATTACAATTAAAATCAGAATAAAAATGCTATTTTTTCACTAAAATGATTAAGATGTTTTTTTTTAGTCTAAATTAATGGAAAATAGGTTACAATTTAAAATAATAAGTAAAATATTTTCCAATCTGAGGAAGCTTAATAAAAGAAGAAACAGCATCAATCAAATAGCTTATTTTTCCGTCAAAACATTGGGAAAAAAACCCCCCCCCCATCAAGTACCACCGCAACATACGGCCTGTACAAAATGTTGTGCACACACACACACCACTTTGTGCTCTCCCAATTATGCATCTTTGGGACTGTTTCCAGATGGTGATTTACCTGCCTGAATGATTATCATCTTGTAGCTGTTACACCAGGATAAATTTGATGTAGTTTGTTTTCTTCAATATCATCATATTTTTGTATTATTACATGATTTCATCTTTAATTTGACTGTATGAACCTGCTAGTGAATTTGAGAGTAAGCAGCTCCTATTGTGTTTCGATTGGCATAACATTGCCTCCACACAATCGCACTAACGATGGCCCAGTGGCTAACTTAACAATGGATGCAGTAAACTACTTATTCAACTCTCTGCATGATGAAACTTTCAGTGGATTCACCAACAGTGTAATATTTGACTATTCGATGTGGAAAATATGGAAAAGACAAATTCAACTAATGGTGCATTAACCCAGATGTATTTGATCAACTAATGTAGAACTTTGTGCAGTATGGAATATTCCAGAGGAAGAGGCCAAAAAAGGAAAATATACAGATGTATCAGGCGGATAAGACAACACGCCCTCCCAGGTAACAATCACATGTTATGCCAGTACAAATAATATGCATGTACAAGGAAATCTTCACAAAGAGTGGGTTGGATATTGTCCTACCTGATATCAGACCAGCTTGAAATACAGAAGAAGCCACTCCAACTCTATGTGTGTTCAGACTGTTCAGCCTATCACATCAACTCTAAATCATCCCATCACAATCATCAGTTCGTTTTACCAGTGCTTTGAACTGATGGCCATTTTGGACCAACATTGTACTAACAAGAGATGCAGAACACAGACTGACAACCCAACTTGTGACACTGTGCGACCGTGTTCTACTACTGTGCACAAGGAACCCAGACGAGACTCTAGTCTGACTGAGACACACACTTTCACAACCCCTTTGCAACGTGCTCACAACCATTCCTAGTGTTCCACAACCGAGTGACAGTCTCCAACCCCTGGAATCATACAGTTTTCAGTTACCTCTTGGAATCAGATAAAATGTTGACACCAACAATTACCAACAAGCACCCGCTTTTGGTTTTGCAAGTTGAGGAACCAGAGCCAGCCTACAGACCCGTCCCCAAACCACGACGATTAAAGCCAACACCAAAGCCCGCGCACCAAGATTCCAAAACCATCACCTGAACAACTGGTCCCCACTGATCTGTCCCCGTAACACGACACCTCTGACTATAAACACATATTACTAATAAGTCAAGCCGGACTAGTTTTTTTTAATCTTGGGTGACCTCAAGCCCCAGCACCTTGTCGGGAGACTATGTCACGTCGCTTGAAGTCCTAAATCTGGTGCATCCCGGGTAGCAACCTAGAACTCTGGATAAAATTGGCACCTGTCCAATTTTTGAAGAGCACATCCAATTAAAAAAAATAAAAAAAATAAAAAAAATCAACAACTTGAAAAATTGTCTCCCCAACGATGTGTCTCGACCTATTGTTTGAACTTGCCTCAAACTGAAGTCAAAACCCACTCAACCCAACATTCATGTAAATACATCGCTAACTGTATGATCATGCAGGAAAATCATCATGGCTGAAAGAACTAAATTCCATACTTTTGATAATGTCAATATTTCCAGTGGACCTATGTAGATAACAGTACATTGAACTTGCCACTCTTGCACGCGATGGCTGCAACCTCACAGAAAGTGGGAATAAAACAACTGGCAATGAACTACATTTCTTTTTTAAAGTATATTTATATTAATTATGAATAAAAAAACATATGACAAAAAAATATAAAATTAAATTTCATTAATAATTTGTGATTGTGAAATTGTCCACCTACTACAAATATACAAAGCAAGAATAATTCTGTACTCATACAGATGGTTATGTAATTCTCATATGGTCAACAAAAAATTATGGGGCAATGATTATAGCCTCCGTTACAATCATCTTACAAAATAATAGTTTCAATCATATGCATGATTCACAAAACTGTAATGCTTTAAACTCTGTTCATATTCATGTCATACAACCTTTTCCCCTGATATACTGTATGTGGTATTTGTTCTTGTACAATTAAGCCAACACAGCATGTATTCAGATTCATGCTCCTTTTACTATCCTGTTCATGTTAATTGTGTAACTAATCTGTATTATGCATGCTAACAATACTGGTGTAATTCCTGTCTCAATGAGCTCCCTTTCTGTGATTAACCATTTATTGATCTTAACTGTTCACGGACTGGCAAGGGATTAACGATCACACACCTCAATATTTGTAGCTTAAGAAACAAAGTTGATTACTTAATATCTTTCTTCACCGCCAAATATTGATGTTCTCTGTTTTTAACTGAAACTATGCTTTCCAGTGATATGATTACAGGGGTGAAACTTAAAATTGATGATTACTATTTTGTAAAATTGCTAGAAAATACCAAAATCATGGTGTATTGCCTGGTTATATTAAGGAGTGTATTAATTCAAAGAAATCATAATCTTCTTATTAATGAGTGGAAGCGTTGGGATTGAAATTGCAATCTGCCACAACCAACACAATTATTCTAAGGGCACTTTTCTATGCTTGTTCCTGATGCTAACAGCTGAACTAGGTGTTACAAAATTGTTATATGTTTCAAATTGTGCTTCTATTTATGATGAATTATTATTATTGTAGGTGACTGTTAATCTTGATATTTGTAAATTCGGTCGTCGCAGCTAAAAAGGTATCTAATATTTTCTAACCATTCACACTATCTCACTCAACTGAATAATGACTATACACGCATTACTGTACTGAAAATCGTAAGACAATTATTGATCTTGCTGTTGTGTCTCCGACCAAGAACAATTTCTACGTCTGGTGTTCACAGTGTGGGTCTTAGTGATCATTCTTCTTATTTATGTTTGTTCGGAAATTACATACGCAGTTAGCCTCTCCTAAAATTACAAAGCGACCAGATCATATAAAAATTTTAATGATAGTGACTTTGTGTATGATTTAATACTATTAGAACTATTAACTGGGATCAAGTGCATACTTGTAATGATGTTGATATTGCTTTGAAATTTGGGAGGATTTATTTTTGTAAAGCCTGTGATGCTGCCATGCGCCAGTCAGGGGTAAAAACGTATGAAAGGCTCCAACCATAGGAATGGATCACTAGTGAATTTCTGACTTGTTGCAAAGACCGTGACTATTTTTTTCTCTAATCTCATAGATCTAATGATCCCCATGATTGGCATTTGGCTAACTTTTACATCGCAATGACAGCCAACAATAGCGTCACTTTCAAAAAGAGATTCTATTCTGCTTCTATTGCTGAAATGTTAAGGCACTCAAAAAAATTATGGTCTACTCTCAAAAACGGTACCTAACCAAGCATCAGCTACTTCCCATTCTGTTAAGACTGATGATGGTTTCACATCTACAGCTAAAGATACTGGCCTAATGTCCTTTATAACTATTTCACTTCTATGGTTCTTCTCTGCAGATAAGTTTGATGATGCTCATAAGTCAGAAACAGCACATCACCACAAATTCATTTTATTCGTACTTGTGATTCTATTTTTCAGTGTTCGGTAATGGTTTGTCTCCAAGTTGTTTATAAGCACATATGTGTGAGATGTTGCTAATAATAAGTCTCCTGGATGTTTGTGTTCAGTGTAAAACTTCTAAAGCTTGCTGCTTCCTGTATTAGCAATTCTCTTGCTTTTATTTGCAAACCTTTCCCTTACTACAATCGTTTTTCCGGCAGAATGGAAAAAAGCCAAGTTACCCCGATATTTAAGAACGTGTGACAAGTCAGAGTGGGGACTATCGACCTATTTCCTTTCGTTCTGCCACTTATTTCTAAATCATGAAAGACATTCAAATCATTGCATTCTTACTTGTTACAATGGCCTCTCTCTGATAACCAATCAGGTTTCGTTGCTAATCATTCCACAGCTACTACCTTTGCTTGTGATGTTCATGATTTTATTTTGAAATATGGAATGAGGGTCGTGCAACAGGTGCAATTTTTGCTTGACCCTCATAAGAGGCTTTTTTGACTCTGCGTTAACATTTCTCTTCTATTGATAAACTTTCACAAATGTTATTACTGGTCCTGCACTTACATGTTTTCGATCCTATCTCAGTGACTGAACTCAGGCAGTCAACGTTAATTTTACTCTTTCTGACTTCAAACATATCACATTGGAAGCCCACAATGCTCAATCCTCGGCCCTCTTCCTTTTTTTATCATTTTTGTCCAAAATTCTTCAAATAGTGTTAACTGTTAAATGTACTTGTATGCTGATTAATACACACTTCTTTGTAACTTCAGACAATCCACACACTCTTGAATTTGAACTTCACTCAAACTTCAACAAAATTTCTAACTGTTTGATGATAACAAACCTCACTTTGAATGCCAAAAAACCAAGTTTAGGTATTTGGTACATGTTCCTGTCTCCAAAAATAATTTTCAAAATTTTCTGCTGCACTTCATTGATACTATTGAAAGGTTTGACCAGGTTTAAATCTCTTGTGTGTGAATGTTTGATCCTCTTATTTCTTGGTTGAGTCTATCAATCAAATGTCCTGCATGTATTTCTAGACGTTGTGGGTGGTTATAAATAAGACTTAAATATTTATAATTCCAACAGATCCTCTTATTATGCTGGCAAATTCAACATTGTCATGCCACACATTTTGCTATTGCAGCCCTGTTTGGTCTAACTGTACTAACTATCTTATGAACACACTTCCAGTTCTTCAAAATATCTTAGCTCGCATAATTTTTACATCCTGCCATTAGAACTCCTGTTAAAGACTTGGATGTGTAAACTGCAGTGTAACCAAACTTAATGATCGGGAATTGTATAACCATGATGGCCTAATGCTATTTTAAATGCTTCAAAGGCTTGCCCCAAGTTACCTTTCCTCTCAGTTCACTTTTATTTTTTAAGCACTCAGTTCATTTAAGGGTACCAGAAGTCAAACCACAAACTCTTGTGTCCAAAAACAAAATGGAAACCACCTTGGTAACCTCAATGCAGGAACGTACTTTCCATATGAGAGCAACCAAATATGGAACAGTCTTCCTTCTGAATATCCCGCTGAACTATACACGTGAGTCTATCCAGCTTACAGAAAGCACTACCTTTGTAATCCCACCTAGCATATTTGTACTACTTAGTGTCCTATAGTTTTCAACATTTTATCTCATGCCTTATTTGATTTTGTTCGGTGTTTATATTTTTTTTCCTTATGTTATTTTCTGTATACGTTCATCTGTACCTTTGTATATATGCACTGGCCTCCTTGAAAAAAATCATCTCTTGTCACTGAAGGGGCACCCTGCCTAAAGAAGTTAATGAAAATAAATAAATAATTTTGGGAAACTAACATTTAAATGTAATAAAGGTAAGTAAAATAAAGTTTAAAAGAAGTTTGCCTTATTATGTTATCATGTTGGGTAATAACAATAGAGATATCGTTCTGATTTTACTTCATATATAAGAAGAACCTTGCTATTGTGTTGCGGACGTGTTTAACTAGTGTGCGGATGTTACAAGTGTTGACGGAAAATGTACAGCATCATACAGGGAACATAAAATATGGAGAAGTGTTGCCTGGATCTGTGGGAATGGCGTTACAGGCACTTCTGTTTAATATCAATTAAATTATGAGGTCAAGTAGCTGGTATCGCCTAGCAACAGAATGTAAATGTTGGCGGATGTTTCAAAATGTTGACGGAAAATTATCTTTTTGTTGATCAGTGCATAGATTTTGTAAAAAAAGTAATGCGATACAGAATTTATTTTGTTTTCATATATTTAATTGGTATAGATGAAACTATTTCTACCTGCTAAGCAATTAATACAACCTTGCTCTAATTCATAAGGCAATCTCGGCTTAAAGTTGGTGTTATGTTGATGGAAAATGTAACGTCCGCACCATCATTTTTGATTTACCACCGCATTCGAACAAGGAAACATGTGGGAGTCCACTATATTCTGAAAGATCTAACATGGTACAGATGCTATAAGGGAAAGATGAATATCACATGTTGTCCTTTGTTGCAATGGCACTAATTCAAATTTGTACTATTTGCCAGGTTGACAAAATTCCGTTAACATTTGGCTGTTTAAGACTGTCCCCGAACACACAGGAGGAATCACCCCAACTTTTATTAAGCTATGGGAGCTTAAGCTAGGTCTATCCTTCATAGACATCACAAAATAATTTCGCTGCTGATTCCCATTTTTGTGTGGGGCTCCTCCAGGTCATTAGCTTTTTGGTATATGTAAAAAAACCAGAGCCATATATATATCATAACTAACACAAGTTCTCAGTAAAACTTGCAGTGTTTCAAAAGTCCAAATACTTAAACTTTACTTTCTTGGGACTTAAGATACGATTCCGTACCACTGAGTTTTCTACTGGTCGTACGCTCTTTGTTGATATGGTCTTTCTGTTTGGTCTTTTTCAGTTTTCATCTGTCTGTAGTTTCACTTGCACTTTCATTTTCCATTCACATCTCTTGTAGTGGGGTTTTAGTTTGTATGTGTGCATAACAGCATTTTAGCTTTAGGGTCATTGCACTTCTGAATTCTGAAGAGTATGTCTGACATATGTTCTATCACTTTGAATGGACCCTGCATTTGTGCACAACTTAGGGCACAGACCAGGCTTTCGTGCATCACAGTAATACCACACCCAAGTCGCCTGCTGTGAATTGGGGTGTACTGGGGTTTGTTTGGATCATACTGCTTATTTGTCTTTCGCTGCTTATCGAAGCTTTTCTCGAGCAAATTTGTGTATTATGTTCTAAGTGATTACAAATATCTGGGACTACTATGTCCTAGTTCATATCTAGCCTGAGGGGCTGGACCATAGGTTATGTCTCCGGGAAGTCTTATGTTTCTTCCGAACATCATTTCACACGGGGCATAGCCTGGATTTCTGCTCGGAGGAATGGAGGCCATAATACATAATGAAGATGGACATCCCAATCTTGTTGGTATGATTGTAGAATTGCATAACATGGATCCAATGTTCGGTTTCCAGCATCGTCATCCATCGATCTTGGAGAATAAGGACTGTCCTTGTCTTGTGAATTTCGAGCAATTTGCATAATTCTTGGAATAAATGGCTTTCAAAATTTCGCCTTATCTGAGTGAAGTTCTCGAGGTATTCCAAAAATACCAAAATTAACATTGTCTATACGCATTGGCTACAGTTTCTGCTCTTGGTTAGTAGGGGAATTGCAGTTACCCGCGTGGTAAAATAATCTTACACCGGTTAATATTTGTTGCCTTTATACTTTCTGGGAGTGGACCTAAAATATCTAGTGCTCTCTCTAGTGGGGCACCCACATTATACAGCTTCATAGGGGCTTTGTTACTTTTTCTTATGGGGGTTCTTTTTGACATTCACTACCTTTCTACACCATCCGTAATATTTTGTCATCCGATCCACTAAGGCGTTCCGAACACGCTGCAAGTTTGACGGGACACCCAAATTGGTCCTCTACTTGCATCGCTGCAGGTAGGTGCAAGGCGTCTTTGTGCATTACTTCTGGCAACACTGTAGATCTTGGTAGCTACCAACCGTCTGCACCGCATTCACGTGGCACGTTCACCCCAAGGTAAACCCGGTTATCCTGAACGTCTAAGGCTTCCGGAGCCTGACAGTTTATCACAAGTATTTCGTCTTTCGAAATACTTATCAGCTGAACCCAGTCAGCGGCTAAACCCAAGTTTGAGCCGTTCGAAAGTTGTGAGAGCTGAAGTTAAGCCGAGTGTCATCACTTTGAATTGGAAATGTCCAAAATTTGAAGAAAAAATAGTTTTCTCTCTGGCATAGACTCTGCAAGTCTAGGGTCGAGAACCATTTTGCTCTGCTCAATCAATTGAATTTCATTAATTTTTGGCAGAGGATACAAGTCTTTATGTGTGACTGCATTTTAAGTCCTCAAAAATCCTCACACCAGTGCCAAGTCCAGTCTTTCTTGCATACAAGAACTATTGGTGTATGTCAGGGACTATTACTTCTCATCTAAGCATGTCTTCTTCTTGCTCCTCTAGTCCTCTTACTCCTGCCTTTGTTGTATGGGCAGCCTCCTCGTGGGCATTTTTATCGGAGGTGTATCACCAGTGTCAACTTGGTGCTTTACTAGACTAGTACGACCCATATCGTCTTTACTTTTGGCAAACAGATTGGAGTGATTCAACAATAGTTTAATTCCTCTACGACCTATTTCGAATACTCATGTAAACGCATTGTAAACTAGGCTTAGCCTACAATACAGCCAACTCAACTCTTGTAATCTCCCAAATAATCTCTGTAAATCATTATATTGTACCTTTTTGCCCCTAACATTTTCTCATTTAAAAATGTATATAAGGTCATTGACATGCTTTAAACATAGCTTATAATACCACCAAAAATTTGTTTTCATCATAGTATGTATTGGTATAAATGTAAAATCTGCATGAAGCATTAGTGAGAAACCGTATATTGATAAAAATTGGTCATAATATCAGGTTGTTTTTGGACAACGTTCAAAGGAAACTCCAAAACGAAAGTGATTTATCGCGCTGACAGCGATGACCCGCGTATGACGTCCGAGTACATCGCAATACGCGTCCATTATCATCATCGTGGAACGGACGGGCGCGTGGCCCAGTTTTCTTGCTAACGTTTTTGTGCCTTAAAATTACGATAATAATGCGCTGTATTGGCGACCGGGTGCACCAGCGTCGACCGTACCGCCAAGGAGAATCAGAATCAGAATAGCTTTATTCAAGTTCCCATACAAAGAAACCGACAAGGAGGATAACCTGGAGTGGTTTTGTTTCGTGCCGCACTAACAAGACCAGATGTGAGCTTTGTTTACAACTTGTTACTCTGACGTCATTAACAGTGTCCAAATCCACTCCAGGATCTTGATACGCGTTCGCGAAAACAGGAAACAAGAAGGCCCGGTCAGTTTGGGGTATATTTATCCTTGAAATTTAACACTTCCGATGTTCACTTTTAAAAATTGTGTTTTGGCGATATGATCATGATACTGTTGAGGTAGAAAATGTACGAAATTACGAAAATGTCTCTCAGCCATGTCCATGACTTTAGATCGGCCATTTAGGAACCTGCAATAGTGCATAGCTTTGGCTGTAATTTCCAAGATGCTGCCATGCCATGCCATGCCATGCCATTGTATCGCCCAAAATAAAAAATCTACATGCCTTTTGGAAAATGAAAGGTGCATGTTCCGATCCGTCTTTGGAACGCCCCGATTACCCGTAGTAGTTGCTATTTTTTGGATATCAAATGAAAGGCCGTATTTTTTCTCATGTCGTCGAAATTTGAGCCCTCACATCCATTTCATTCCCAAGATATAAACAAAAACCGACAAATTAGCCCTAAAATCAAAAAATATTTGAGCTTGTCCGAATTTACGGAGAAGCACTGACCTCCACTGAGCCGGCACTGAGTTAGAATTCAGTCACGTCAATAAACTGCTCAGTCGACTCCGTTTCTGCTGGAGAATAGTTGGGACGGCGCAAACGTCATAACATAAAATATGTAGTGACGGATTGTAATTAGTGATCTGTTTTTTTATGAAGGGTTACTAACCAAGAGGTCATAGTTTATTAAATAATCTCAATGAGCGAGAACAAAAGAGTATTGGTTTCACTTGTGATCATGGCACATCATCTACCCAGCGTTGATCCAATCAACCACAACAGTGTTTTCTGTTTTGTAAGGGAAGGAAAATCCCTCTATTGCGGATTTATAACATTGGGAATCCGCCATTCGCCAGCATTTAGCTGGTCGTGTGGGAAACATGCGCACTATACTTCACCCTGTTGTTCGCGTTTTTGTCAAGTTTTGGAGAAAGGATGAAAAAATAAAGAATGCGGAATAGCGTAATATTAAATTGATCCTTTTCCCTCTTGGTAATACAGAAAATATCCCCCGATTAAAATATTTACCAAGTTCGAGTCCAGTACTTTTAGACAAATATTCAAGAACAAACGGGGATGTGAAAACGTGAAACAATCAAAATAATATCAATATTGTACATGGCTAATTGAAAAGAAAAATGTACATGTACAGCCACCGCGGTGAAACATTCTGTAACCATACAGGGTTTCTCACA
>JAMKCH010025983.1:0-26931 GCA_023653785.1 Ophioderma brevispina
CGGCGCCGCCGCTGCCAGTGGCTGCAACCCAGAGCTTCTCGGCGCGCGCAGCCACCTTTTTCAAAGGGTGAAGCTTCGCGACGCCGCCGCTGCCAGTGGCGCAACCCAGATCTTAAAATTTCCAAAGAGCATACTTATAAAACAAGATTTTCAACATGACCGCAGCCGACAGACATGACTCCAGAACTTTAGCTTTTTTATGACAATGTAATGGGCGGGTGAGAAAATAACACATTCTAAGTAGATATATGCCATATTTTCTTCTTTGATACACACATCAACAAGTTACGCCTTATACAACCTGATAAAAATAAGTACAATATAACTAGTTTAACTATTTTCTTTTATTTTTTTTTTCAAACCTGTCGTGTGCGACAGTGGCGGGTTTTTCCAGATCACATCACATTCCCTCTGGATCATCCGGCGCCCCGCCGCAGCTCCGATTTTAATAAAGTCGAATCTTCTCGCGCCGCCAAATGTTAGGGTATTCTAAGGTACTCCAAAGAAAGTCTTCCCTGTACAACCGTATGCACTAGTCCATCCAGAAGGACCCTCGTTCCTCCCTGTGTCCCTCCCCCTGTGACCTAGCCACCGAGCGCGAAGTCTCGCGCTACCCGCTCGGTGGCAAGGTCGTGGGAGAACGAGGGTCCTTCTAGATGGACTATTCGTCAGCGTTTTTGTTGCTTCGCCCCTGAATACATTTTTAGGGCCTTTGAGAAGCAAATTTATTCTTTGGATTTTTTGACATAAAGAGGTAAAAAATCTGTGATTAGGTGAATTTCGGACTCATGATATCTCATGTTATTTATAGAATTCCGTTTCGAGGGCCAAATGCTTCAAGTATCTGGGGAATGGTGGGGAAAATAGGAGTTTCGATAAAAAAATTTTCGCAGCCTATTCATTTGTACGGTAATTAAATACTAAAGCATTTTGAATACACTTTTCCCAGACCTCGCGCTGCGCGCTTGAGGTCTGGTTCTGAACCGTCTAGACTAGGCCACTTCATGATATTGGGTTGGGTCGTGTACTAGCGCCGGGTACTAGCTATGGGGTCCATCACGCATTTTTAAAACTGACAATTACTCACCTTGACTTACAAATCATACCAAATGTCACTGATTCTTATTTATAACGGATGTGGCAGTTAAAGGTTCATGCAGGGGGGGTCGGACACGATCTGCTCGATTTGGTCATTGTGGGATTTCCAAACGAATTGTGGAACTGCTACGTGCCTTTACTATGGCATTCTCGGTCCCAGTGACATTAAAAAAAATCATCTCTTAAACTTGTTTTCAAAAGATTTAGGTAATATCATGATAAATTATAAAAAATATTGGTATCAAAATCCGCGTCGGGTTAGTGGATTAACCCCGCTGCAAAATAGTGTTAATTTCCAATAACGGCATTTAGATTTAAAATATTCGGGGTGACCAGGCTAGTCTTTAAGTCACGTCTGTGTGTACCGTTCGATATGCGTAAGAGCGCCCTCCTACTGTTAGCGTTTGAAACAGACCTAGCACCCGGAAGTTGATGCCGTTTTGAATTTGCCGTTCTGTTAGGTTGGCAATGTCCTACCCCCCCTGGTCCATGGCCCGATCGCTAATATGCCTCGTCCCCAGAAGCTCCAGATTTGACCGGAATTGGTCAACATGTTGATATCAAAGCAAGCTACTATTTTTTCTCATTTACCCTGTGAAATCTTAGAGTCAAGGGGGTTTGGTTTGTAGTTATAGCGAAATGTAAACCCCATTTGGTCGACCAATATTAATGTTGCATAGTACTCTATGGGCTACACAATCACGTTTTTTTAGCTCGGGCATCAAAACAGATTGAATATCGGCGCGATAAATTTTACAGATGGGGTTTGGAGTAAGGCCAAACTATCAAGATTGAAAACTTCATATCCTCAAATCGGGCCATCCCCCTTAATGTCATTGGCATTTCCTCATATAAACCCGTCAATACGCGCGACCCCCTAGCTCACTGGAAAAATATCGCCGCCGCGCACACGCAAGCCTCATACGGCGCGCCCTGCACAGCCCTGCCGTCACTTGCATTTTATACCAGACACCCCGAAAGGGGAGAGGAAAAAGGCCCCCCCCCCCCCCCCCCCCCCCCCCCCCCCCCCCCCCCCCCCCCCAATACTTTTATTTGGTTTATTTAAATTTCCTTTTAAAAGTAATAGTTGTTAAAAATTAGTGTTTTACTATAATTATAATTCATTATTTTAAAATTTACAAATAATCCCATTGATTCCGTTCAAGATAGGATCAGAAATAAAAATAAAAAGTTTTTTTTTTAAGAAATTATAAAATTATTAGTCACAAAAACGTGAGTTTGCCTTCTGTAAACTTAAATTTAAGACATTTTTCACATTTACAAAATAATGCATTTATTCCGTCAGATTATAATAGAAAATAATTTAAAAAGCAAAGCAAAACAAAGCCAAATTGGAAATAATAAATTGTTATGTCCCATTTATTCCGTTCAAGATAGGAAATAAGAAATTTAAAAAAAAAAAAATTGAAATAAATAAATTATATGTCACAAAAACGTAGTTTGCCTTCTGTAAACATTAAATTTAAGACATTTCACATTTACAAAATAATGCCATTTATTCCGTTCAAGATAGGAATATAAATTTAAAACAAGCAAACAAGCCAATTGAAATAAATTATTATGTCACAAAAACGTGAGTATGCCTTTCTGTACACAATCAAGGCATTTTCACAATTTACAAATAAGCCATTATTTCCGTTCAAGATATGAAATATCAATTTAAAAAAATAAAAAACAAAGCCAAATTGACAATAAATAAAATTATGTTCCCCAAAAAACGCGAGTTCCTCGTAAACATTAAAGAAATTTCACAATTTACAAATTAATCCATTTATTCCGTTTAAGATAGGAAAATTAAATAAAAAAAAAAACACAAAGCCGAAATTATTATGTCCCAAAAACGTGAGTATGTCTTCTGAAACTTTAAATTTAAGACATTTTCACAATTGACAAAATAATGAAAAATATCAACCGTATGTACAAATAACCCGTCAGTACAAAATAAAACCCGTCTGTACACAAATAAACACCGTCTCTACCTTCTTCCAACCTTCTTCACCAAAAACATACAATGCCCCTCTTTTGCTATTATAATATCCCCAAAAGAAACCCCTTTTTAGCCCTCCGGGGCGGTTATATAACCTTGATAATCGTAATCGTCACTATTAGACATCTCCTTCATAGAGACCCGTTTGTGTACAAAACTTCCATGAGACGGGTCTATATGAGGATATGTATAATACAGTCGGTAGTAAAGTCGTCAATATTATACAATCCCTCATCTAGACCCGTTGGTACAAAACTGCCATTGAGGACGGGTTTATATGAGAGCTATGTCTAATCAGTCGGGTAGTAAATCGTCACTCTTATTACCATATCCTCATATAGACCCGTTTGTGTACAAAACTTCCATTGAGACGGGTTTTATTTGAGGATATTTATTATACTGTCGATCATTGCTTTAGTCAAGATTAGACTTCTTCAAACTTCCGTACGAAAACCCACATTTGTTTAAACCTTGATGAAAGTATCGTCACTATATTACATATCCTCTATGGACCGTTTCAATGGAAGTTTTGTACAGAGTACGGGTCTATATGAGGATATGTATAAATAGTGACTGCTACTTTCATCAAGGTTTAATACTACCGCCCCGGAGGGGCTAAAAGGGGATTTCTTTGGGGGGAGATTCTAATGCCAAAAGAGGGGGTGTTAGTGTTGGGGGGAAGAAGTTTAAGGAAGAAGGTAGAGACGGGTCTATTTGTACAGACGGCTATTGTACAGACGGGTCTATTTTACGACAGGCTTTTTTGTACAGACGGGGTTTATTTGTTCAGACTGGCTTGTAGTATTTTATACCCTTTATTAAGATGTTTAAAATACTTTTAACGGAATAAAGGCAGTTTATATATTGTTCATTAAAATTGTTAAAGAAATGTTGATTTTTTAAAAGTTAATCTTTTAAGATTAATTTAACGGAATAAGAGCATTATATATTTTGTCATTAGCCTATAGTTATATATGCTTACGTGTTAAAGGTTTTCATTTGTGTAAACAAGTTGTATTTTTGTTGTTAAGATATTTTATATTTTTAATGGAATAAAGTGCATTTTTCATTATTTTTATCATTGTTACTTTAGATGTTAAACCTCAAAACAAAATTTTGTATTTTGTATCTTTTATATAAAAATATTTTTTTCATTTTAACGGAATAAAGGATATATATTTTTCATTTGATTTACTCTACTAAATAGTTAAATGTTACATAAAACAAATGAAAGCGGTAAATGGACTTGAATCATCTGACGCGATGGTACGATATGTAGGTGATTGACCGCAGCTCTATGGATCAGCAGATCAGGCGCGGTAGCACGTTATTTAGATTAGTAAGCTAGGGGGCCTTTCATATTGTCGGCCATTTTACGGGGCTATTTGAGGGAATTGGCGTTCTAGATACGGAGGATGTTTGGGTCATACGAAGCAATGAAAGAAAAATGAAGCCCTGAACAGTATACAAAAATTTGCTTTATTAAAATTCTACATCGAAACTGTAGAAAACTGTTTTTATATACCTCAGTATTGCTTTATTTTGTCCTAATAATTAGATAGATCATGATAATAAGATTATTTTTTACAGGGAAATCAGTGGCGTAACCAGAACTTTGCAAATGGGGAGGCTGAAGGGGTCCCAGGCTTTTTTGAGGGGCAAATTGGGTCCTTCTCCATAGACACTGTACAAAAAGGCAGTTCATTTGGGGGGGGGGCTGAAGGGAGGGCAAGGTTCTGTTTGGGGGGCTGCGCCCCACCTTCCCCCGCGGTTACGCCACTGAGGGATCGGAATATACCAATAGGAGGTCGGTAAGAGAAGTATTTTAAAACTTTTTTTCCGACAGGGTTTTGCATCGAAAACCCCGCGATATCTCTTACTTAGCTCAGAGCCCCGGCTCGGGTTATGACGTGTCAAGCTACAACGGAAGAAACTGCTCAGTGCATGTTGCACGGATGTGGTGGCAGAATACTAAATTCATCCCTGAAATTGCATCCAGTCATGCCATATCAGATTGCTATCAATCGGTATGAGGCTTAAAGGGCACTTCAGTAAATAGCCTGTAAAATGGGGGCCCGACAATATGAAGGGGCACAAGGGCCAAGCTTACTGAATTATCAATACGTGCATTGAGTGCCGCGCCGGCATCGCCGCAAAAAATGAAAGTGATCTCTTAGCGTAGATTGAACCCAGGGACAAAATACCTTTTGGGGTAAGGGGGCTATAGAGCAAATCTGCCAAAAAGTAGCATCGTACTGCATTTTACCATGGGCCAAAATTCTCACGGGGGCTATTTTGTAAAATCTGAGGGCTAATCGCCATTAGCCCTCGTGTATTTTGTGCCGGAGTGAACCCAGTTCGTTTTGCCGCTTGAAAAAAAAATTAAATACCCTGTATTCAGTTAAAAATATAAAATAATATAGGCCTAAAGTTAAAAAAATGTTTACCCAATTGAATCATTTAAAGTGACAGGAGAGATTTTTTAGGGATATGAAATTTCTCTCAATTTCACTGGGATCGGTTGTAGACCACCTAACGAGAAAGTTTGAGGTGTATTGGACAAACAGGTGCAAAAGAAACCGAAACCTTTGTTTGAACTTGCCTGCTTATCGTAATCGTTCCCATAGAACCATGCTTTGACGTTCTGTCGTGCACGACAGAAGAAAAACGATAATCCTTCATCTTATTCCATAAAGAACGGCGTATCACTTCAGGTGTGATCTACTACATGGAAGCTGCCAAATATGTAAATAACCTAGGTTCTAGAAAAAATTGAGGCCGCTTCTTTTGCGTAATCTCCTCATGTCTCTTTAAATATAGGCCTATAATAATAAATTTGTAATAGGGCCTAATATAATAATAAAGTGGTCATGAATGCGTCTTCTCGCCTTAGTAAGTTCCTTTTTCGTTAGTTCCGTTTGTAAAAGAATGATTATAAATGTAATAGGGCCTCATATAATAATAATTAAAGTGGTTCACTTAATGCGTCTCTCGCCTTAGCAATTTCTTTATTTTCGTTTACAAGTAAAATTAGTATATGTCTGTAAAACCTACGAATTGCCACATAGTCATAATAATACTGGCCGTCATTTTTAATTTAAGTTAAAAAAAATATAGGCACTTGCAAATACGCACACAATCACACTTCACTTTGAAACAAAACCCACGCCAGATGAAGCAACAAGACCCGTCAGAACAAGAATAGATCCGTCTGAAACTAATAGACCGTCACCACTTCTGATTTAACCTTCTTCCCCCAAAACTAATAAACCCTTCTTTTGCTGGTATAATAGCCCCAAAAGAAAATCCCCTTTCTGTCCCTCCGGGACCAAAGCTAACCATTAACCTTGATGAAATAGCTAATAAACAAAGTTTGTCACTCGAATACATATCCTCAAATAGTCCCGTTTCAATGGAACTTTTGTACACAAACGGGGCTATATGAGGATATGTATAGAGTGATGTCAACATCCAACACTCTTATACATATCCTCAAATAGCCCCATTTCAGTGGAACTTTTGTACACAGACGGGCTATTTGAGGATATGTATAAGAGCGATGACTTTCCAATGTAGTCTTTTTTCCAAATCATGTTTTCAATAGCACCTATGTATATCCAACACTCTTAGTCTTATACATATCCTCAAATAGCCCCGTTTCAATGGAACTTTTGTACACAGACGGGCTATTTGAGGATATGTATAAGAGCGATGATTTTCCAATGTAGTCTTTTTTCCAAATCTTGTTTTCAATAACACCTATTGTATATCCAACACTCTTAAGGTTCGTTCATACTACGCTGCAACCTGCGTGCGGTAAGTTGCAGTCTCGAATTCGGTCTCTGGCCAGTGTACTGCATTGCGGTACTGGCAGCCGAGTTAAATTTATTTTAAATGCCAGTGCAGCGGGTTCGTTTGAGTGTTGCTGCAGCAAGTGATCGATATAGCGGCACTGCGCAGTGCAGCGTATATGAACGAACCTTTATACATATCCTCAAAACCCCTGTTTCAGTGGAAACTTTTTACACAGACAGGGCTATTTGAGGATATGTATTATAGTGACTATCCTTTCATCAAGGTTAATACTACCGGCTAAAAAGGGGATTTCTTTTGGTGCTTTTATAATAGCAAGAGGGGCATGGTATATTTTGGGGAAGAAGGTTAAGAATGAAATGGTAAAGACTGGTCTATTTGTACAGACGGGCCTATTTGTACTGACGCTTTTATTCCGCGTCCAGACGTATAATGATGTATTTGTTAGACTGGTTTGTTAATTTATAGCTTTTAATTTTTTATTAACCACCGCTCGTCTTACCCAAGGGGTGGGGGTTTTTTTACCACCCCCCCCCCTAGTGAACTTCGCTCCGGTACGCTAAAATGCTAAAAACTTTCGAAAAAGCTTCTAGGTATCGTTCTTTCCCTTCCGTTCATTTACGAAAAAAATGGTGAAGGTAGCACCTTCACCGGGGTTTATGTATTCCCGTCAAAGTCGAAGGGTGGGGGGGGGGGGGTGTTGCCATCCCCCCCCCCCCCCCCCCCCCCCCCCCAAGGATATTTTATGGTTGGCTTTTTAAAATATTATTCACAGTAATGCTCTAAAACTCTGTCTAGTGAAACTACCGAAATGCCGTCATTCAGAGCTGAAAACCTCATGAAATCCGATCTTCTTCGATATTTAGCCGCAAAATTGGATTTCCGCCTATTTCGGGTCGAAAATGCCAATTTTGCCGACTCGCGGACTTGATGACGTTAATTTGACGCCATACTAGGTTTTGGACTTCTTTTGGTTATCAATGGAAAGCTGGAGGACCATAGCTATCCATTGGTATCAAAATCATAAGCATCCGGGTGCTTTATAACAAATTCTCGAGGGGGGTGGTAACCACCGCCCCCCCCCCCCCTTGGTAAACCGTGTTACAAAAAAAGCTTGGTAAGACAGTTTTAAGATTATTTTATATCATTCTTAATGGAATAAAGGGCATTATATTTATATGTTTCATAATTATTATTATTGTTATATAGTTCCATGTTTAAATTGTAAAGACATGTTTGCACTTCTTTATTAAGATTATTTTAAGGGCAAATTTAGCCTATATAATTGCGCCATCATTATTATTATTTTTGTTTTTTATAGTTAATTGTTTAAATTTGTGTAAACAAATTGTATTTATACTTTATTAGATTACTTTCTGAATTTTTTTATTTTTAACAGAATAAAGGTCCATTATCTAATTTTTGCCATATTATTGTGTTACATAGTTAAATGTTTAAATTTGTGTTTATAGCTTTGTTTATTAAGATTATCTTATAATTCTTAACGGAATAACGGGCATTAAATTTATATTTTTCCATTATTATTATTATGTTTATATAGTTCAATGTTTAAATTTGTATAAGAACATGTTTGCACTTCTTTATTAAGATTATTTTAAAGGCCATTAGGCCTATATAAATTTTGGCAATCTATTATTTTTGTTTTTTTATAGTTAATTGTTTAAATTTGTGTAAAACAAATTATTTTTACTTCCTTTTTAAAGATTCCTTTATGAATTTATTTTAACCGAATAAAGGGCATTCTATAATTTTTGCCAAGTTACTTTTATTGTTTTACTAGATACATGTTTAAATTTTGTCAAGACTTGCTGATTTTTATTTTATAAGGTATTTTTATAACTTTTAACGGAATACAGGGCATTATATTTTTAGTCTTCCGCCTCAAGAGGATGGAAACGTATTAAGTTAGTGGCTGTCTGCTTGAGGTCGGTCCGTCCGAAAATTGTTTTTTCCATGTTGCCAAATTAACCTTTGTTCGATTTTTAACGGACTATTCGGCTAATGCAGCTGTACTACAGCTCTCAAAGTTCGGATAAATTGGGCTGTTGTGCGAATATAAGTTCCCCGGAGCAATCAACTGTTTTTGAACTTTGGTTCGATTTACTGCCAACACTGACTCCGCAAATTGGTGACACCACAGGGCACCGTCCATTTGTTGATTGCGCCAAAACGTATTTGTTCTGCATCCAATGCCATGCTGCCATATGCTATGCCATCTCAATACGTCATCAGAACATAGCAGAGCTGGTTGCTTCGTGCCCAGCATTATGGTGCCGTTGTTATGTCCCTTTGGCTGTCGAGCTCCTGGAATATTCCTAGCCGCGGAAGCTCCAAACTGAGTGTGATAACGAATGTGATAATTGTTTCCCAGGGGGATCACGGCTGTGATTACAGCATGATTGATCGCGGAATCTGTCTATACCGAATATACTAATTGAATTTGAAATGTTCAACAAAATAATGATTACATTATCGGATATGCTGTACAGAGTTTGTGACCCATAATTGTTGAGGATACCCCTGTTTTTGTGTTGAGCTTTTGAAGTTCGGATTTGAGGTACGTATTTCGGATTTTGCTGCCTAATGAAGCTGCATTATGAAGTTTGAACTTGACATTGCATTGTTAGGTTGTGTGCACTGCACCGGTTCATTGCCATGTGTAGCGGTGGTGATAGGCAAGTTTCCTCTGCCCGGGGGGCCTGCCTCACGAGCCTCGCCCATTCAGCCAGCAGGTCACCACACGGCGTTTAATTTCTAAGTTGCACACAGCGAGTGACCCCGAGACAGCCCGCTGTGCGGCATTTAACATGGAATGAAGGCAGTCAATATTCCACACACCGGATTTTTTGTCACTAAAAGTCACTACTGCTAATATTATCATCATTTTACAATAATATCTTATCTTGGCCTCTGAGGGTTCATCATCAACCCTGCAGAAATAGGTACATGCCATTGTACCTATTTAATACCTATTTTGTACCTAAGATGTCCTAATGTTTGAAAAGTACATTCTGGGTATACCAATTTTATACCTGTATGAATTTGTTGCCTAGGAAAAGTACCTGGTTTGTACCTAAAATATACCTTTCCTGTCAGAGTAAGCAGGAAGCATCACAAATGTACCTACAAAGTACCTAATTGATTTCAAAATATACCTAAAAACTACCTTTTGGAACTTAGAATTTTTCTCATCTAGATGTGAGTACCTAAAATATACTTTTCTGGACTTAGAATATTTTCCCATGAACTTATATACCTTAAATGTACCTTTTGGGACTTAGAGTGTTTTTTAATCTCCAGAAGTACCTGAAATGTACCTTTTGGGCAATCACAAGATTATTAAGCATGTCAAGAATCTCATAATAATATTATAAGTGGTCACATGGTTTATGAAGTGTTGTATGATGGGAATTAACTGCCAAATGCCATATTCAAATATTTTGTTGAGCTGAAAGGATGTGTACTCACTGTACTGGTAGCTATAGCTAGTGTGAATTGGATTTTAAGACACTTGTTGTTGAATTTTGGACATCCTGAGTATGCAGTGGTAAATGGTAAGTGTGTTGCATATTATTTGATGCATTATTTCACGCTATAGGCCTATATTTAGTAAGCAGAGGAGTACAAATATTCATTGCATGTATAGGTGTCTGTCATATGGTGCAACCATTCACTAAGATGTTGAAATTCAGGGCACCAAATTGCATAAGGAAGCTGATATAATATCCTTGAAAAGTACTTATATCAGTTTTAAAAGAAACATTCCCTGTGCCTGCAACAATGAAAAGGAAGACTTAAAGGCACTATCAGTGATTTGCTAAATCAGAAAATCAAAAAAAATCATCAAAAATCAGATTTTTGCATGTTTGTAACAAGTACAGGTATCCTAACATACCCTGCAAATGATAGGACCAGAAGCAACCTAATAAGGACAAAATCAGAAATTTTAGTCATTACTGTCCGTTCGGACACTTACTACAACACGTAATTGAATGGAGATTCCTATCTTTGAACACTGCCGTTTTCTTCCTTTTCTGTAATTTTTTTCAGTTGGAAAAGTAACTTATGAGAATTCCACAGACTTATCCTTCACTTTTCTGCAAAATTAATAGATTCTGACTCTTTCGGATAAATCACTGATAGTGTCTTTAAGTTAAAGGGGCATTTTGTAATCCACCACCTCATCCCCTGGCTTACCAAAAAGATTGAGGATTTTTATATCATCTGAACTGTTAGCCTTAGTGCATACATGTGTGCTTGGGGTGCAAATTCAATTTTATCTGTTTTTTTACGAAATTCACAATTTTGTAGGCTGTCCATCCACACTCATTGGGAATTCCATAGTTGTAGATGAAACCTTTGTATGAAGCAAACAGGGTAATCGGGGACTAGCAGTGGCTTTTCTATGGGACCCTGTAATACAAGCATTTGTTCATACACCATACCACAAGAATGAAATCAACTGCCATTTATGGAATAGGTTATATTTTACAAACGGAAGGAAAATGTTGGCAACATAGCTTCGACTGACCAACATTTTATCAACAGAGAAAGGAGATAAATGTCAAAATGTGAAAACAAAAATGTGAGCTGTGAATCACAAGGGTCTAATATTTCGGGTTTTGGTGAGATAAGTATATTTTAAAATGATAATTTGTTTACATTTTCAAATTATAATTTTTTTTAAGTCTCAATTCCAGTAAAATTTATTTTGTATTGTTTCTTGCGAACTTAAAATGTCCATATCTCAAAAAACACCAAATGTCAGTTAGAACCTTGCAATTCTCACTTCACAAAATGTTATTCCTTAATAACTCGAAGTATATTATATAATGTGATTAAAGAGTGATTAGGGCAATGATAGGTAGAAAGATCATCCATGGTAAATTTTGAGTCTATTTTGTGGGGTTACACATCAAATTTATAGTAAAGGGTTAGCTTCTGAATCTTGTTTAGTCCCAGCCCCCCCTCCCACACACACACACATTTTTTACCTCTATACTTTTTAAATAGTTAGTTTGCTTCCAAAATAATTAATAATTGATGTGGCAAATATTAAATAAAAGTAGATAAATTCATAAATACATAGAAGATATAATTATATAATAAATATTTTAGAAGCCAAATGCAACTCTGTAAAATTGGGGGGTATAGGGTATAATTTCTGTCACAAACGAATGACCCTCTGAACTGCCTATACGCTTGCGATCAGCTAATGAACGATATGGGTGGGGCCTATTACTCTTTACGCAACTTGCTCGGAAGTTGCACGCGCAATAAGCCAATCCAACTATATAGTCCGTATCTCTACCCCCATACAGTGACGTCAAGGCGAGATTTGTTGATCGCAATGAGTAATCGCTCGCGCTGACTCGAAGCCACGGCGCTTTTACGCGCGCAAACAAATACGACATTTCTTGACGCGGGCGTAAATGTTATGACATCACTGCACAGAGGTAGAGACAAGGACTATATCGCGCTGTTGTTATGCCTATAGATGATGTGACATTTGTTTATGTTTATGGCGCCCCCTGTTGGTGTAAGAGAGAAACTGGCAGGCAAAAGCCCCTATACTTTGCATGGGGAAATTCCGTTTTTTGCTGTAACTTTTGTTTCGAATTAAATAATACCAACTTATCAAGCATAATAAGCTAATGCTACCAGCTGCATTTGTGACCAATTTAGATCAGGAAAGGTTCTGCAAGTAATTTATAACCAGATTTTATGACAAGGCGTTCATGCCTGAGTCAACATCCTTTGTTATGCCATGGTAATATTGATCCTCACCCGTTTGCAACAGGGTCGATTGGGCTGGGCGTGTGTATGTGTTGTGGCAGAGAAGCGAAATTTAAAGTTGAACTTTAATGAAAAGTAAAGGTAATGATTTTTGCGGAATGAAAAATTCAGTAATACCACTATTAGGCTAAACAGAAAGTATAAATGTACAACTTTTGCTTTTTTTTTTTTGCCTTTTAGCTCCTTTTAACACTTTGGTTTAGATGTAGGCCTATATAAAAAAAAATTAAAACTAATGCAGAGCTAAATGTTTATTTTTTTTAAAGTGCTTCAAAATCCAAACCATAAACATTTTGGCCTTATTTTCTCGGCAAATTAGCTCATGAGCTGTCACTTCGGGGCCAGTTTTCAGATTCATGGCTGCAGCCTACATGCCCGAACCAAAAGCAAGAAAATTCTGTAACCAGCACAGTTTCCAAACTAGTCCTCAATCTCAACAAAATGCGCACGCTAAGTTCTGTCAGTGCACTGGACTGTGACTGCATCGGTACGTACTTCAGTCACCGTTTATCAATTTAAAGGACGTTGACTCAGGCTTGAATGTCTTGTATTTTATGTGGTCTGTCATAGAAACTACTGTAATATTTTGCCTGCCAGAAAACAACAGAGGGCGTCCTGAATATCAACAAGTGACGTCATAGGTCACATCATCTATATGATCTGATTCAAAAAGCCAATCGGACCCGCACTTCCATGTTTACGCATGATACCCCCATTTTGAGAAGCGAGGGCTTTAAGTCGAAGCTGAGACCACATGAAGTCGAAGCTGAGTGTGTTCACGCTGCAGCTAATAACCTGGGGTTCGTTCGCGAAAGCAGTCGTAAGACTAACGTAGCCCTAGTTGCGACGTAAGTTACTACTAAGATTTTTTATGCGTTCGTGAAACTTGGACGGAGGCAAGTGTGTCCTACGAGTAAAGCCCGATTTACGATTTAAAGGGGGTAGGTGAGTGGGGGGTAGGTGGGTGGGTAGGTGGGTGGGTTAGGTGGGTGGGTAGGTAGGTTATATAAAGGTAGGGGGTTTAGGAGGTAGGTATACAGGTAGGTGGGAGGTAGGTAGGTAGTAACAGTAGGTGGGTAGGTAGGTAGGGTAGGATACAGGTAGGTGGCGTAGGTAGGTGGTTATACAGGTAGGTGGGTAGGTAGGTAGGTATGACAGGTAGGTGGGTAGGGTAGTAAGGAGACAGTTAGGTGGTAGGTAGGTAGATACAGGTAGGTGGGTAGGTGGAGGTAGGATAAGGTGGGGGAGGTAGGGTGGTAGGTAGGTATACAGGTAGTGGGGTAGGGTAGGAGGTAGGTTAGGTATACAGGTAGGTGGGTAGGTAGGTAGGTATACAGGTTTTAGGGGGTAGGTAGGTAAGGTATTACAGGTAGGTGGGTAGGTAGGTTAGCGTAGGTAGTACAGGTAGGTGGGTAGTAGGTAGGGAGGTATACAGGTAGGTGGGTAGGTAGGTAGGTATACAGGTAGTGGGTATCACGATATGAAGACACTCAATCTAGTTCACTCAAAGGCCGACTAGATATCCCGACGATGGCGTCCTAAATTTTCTAAACAAATCGTAATTTTCCATGTCAAAATGCTTTTGTCCGTGGCATACTAATCCCTGTGTGAAATCAAGCTCAATATCGTTGTCTTCATATAGAAAATCTCACTTATGTAATAAAATTCAATCCGGAATTTTTGTTCTACAGTAGGCCTATCCTATGGTACTGTTATACTACACATAAAAATATTTACTACATCACTGTTTCATCTCAATCTTTGTGGTGGAATTGAGTATTTTAGATGATGAATTAATACACACACAAAAAAAAAACATTTCAAAATATTTGAGTCAACCTTAAAAAGTGCACAATTTATTCGTCATCTATCATGTCTATTGACTCGTTCCGAGTTTTCGAATTCTTTACAAAATCAGTGCAAGTCTTCGCTAGTAATGTTATGTCTTCTTCACTTGCTTAACAGACCTTTTCCTGCTGGCTGCGGGCATTTACCTTGCCTGTAATATTCATTCATGTCCTTTTGATTTTGTTTGTTGGATATAGGCCTATATTAATTTTCATTTTTTTTTTAAATAAAATATTTGTTTGTCTTTTCAACCTATAAGAATGACTCCTAATGAGGAAAAAATAGCCGCCCTCTTTCATGTCTTTGGTTCTGAAGCCATTTTCCGGTGCTGGTGTAGGCCTATCTAATACCTATCGAAAAGTACACAGCTAATTATAACAAGCCAATTTAACACGGTTCTCATCAACCAGGAGGAATTCTAATACGCGAGGGGTATAGTCCGAGTACTGAACCCGTTTCTATAAGTCTGCACTAACCCCAAACCACCCTATGCATCTAAAATCCATTAATCGATATTACTAGAACGGCATTCAACACCGACTCGTACCTAATTGCACCCATGAATGCACCCATGAATGCACCCAAATAAAAGACGTGTAATAATGATTCCTAACTTATGCGAAAAGGTATTCCTACGACTGTCTTACGTTCATTGTTCGCGAACGCACGTAAGTCACAACTTGTAGAAATCGTAACAAGCGCTTAGCAAAAGTTACGTATATACTTACGATTTTTTTTCCCAAAGAGAAGAGTAGAGTTGCGTGGACGAACCCCGTTCTGTGGTTCGCTTTGCTGAATACAGTAGCCCTTATTCCAAAGGATGTTTTCAACTGTGTAATGTTTAGATAAAAACATTTATCTCTGAGTAGTGAGGTAGACCGGATATATTTTGAACTACGGGTTAAAAGCAAATATTACACTAAAAAATGGTTCGGTGCTAACTTACTATATTCTTTGAGAGAAAAAAACTTTATCATAATTTAATGAATTGTTACTTACCCCACCCACTTCTTCAAAATAAAACGATTTTTGGTGAAATGATTGTTAGCATTTTGGAATAGGGCCATGAATTTAAATTTGTGGATATATTTTGCAAAAAAACTGACGATTGATTCAAAGACATAGCTTGGCCTATACCTTAGAGATTGGAATGATCATTACTGTAAATTAAAGCTAATTTAATAATATCATCTTTCCATCGCTACCAGTATATTGCCCTAAAAAATGGTGGTTGGGGTGCAATCAAGTCTATTTTATTCACCTGACTAGGTACCAAAATGTACTTTTTGGGTATCCTTTTTTTTAGCTAAAAATAGGTACCAAATTTAGGTATGACAACTTTGGAACAAAAGAAAGGTACTTTTTAGGTAGCATTTAGGTATACCATCATTGCCTCCGTCAGTCGCAAGCGACTATGGATAAAGCCCCACATTAAGTCACAGGTAGGTGAACAGCGACGTCTGTGGCTGAAGAGGCCAATCCTAGAGTGGCAGTGTCTGCCACACAGTGCACATATATGGGATGGCACAGCTTGACTATCCAAGGATCTGTGCAGTTTCTTTTAGCTCGCTGCTTCTCAAAACTGGCTGATGATTTGTTGTTCTCCAAGCTCAAGGTGTTGCTTCACTGTTCTCGCCAAGGTGACGTTGTCAAGCCAAGTTTCTCCCAGCACCCCAATGTCGATGTTCAGGGTACACATATCACACGCTTACAAATATCCTTGTAGAGGAGCATGGGTCGACCAACTTTCCTCTTGCCAGATGTAAGCTCAGCCATACATGATATCGTTCGGTAGAAGGCAATCCTCCATTGACGGGACATGGCCCAGCCATGAGTCTGCATTGTTAGAAATTTATAGATGGTGGGGAGTCCAATTCGAGTCAGGAGCTCTTGAATTTGGCACCATGTCCTTTCCATGTGACACCAGAATGCGTCTAATACAGCGCAGATGGGAGCTGTTGAGTTTCTTCTATGCCTAGAGTATGTAGTCCATGCCTCACTACCATACAGTAAAGTGCTGATGATGCAGGCGTTGTAAACTGCTGCCTTTGTTCTTAAGGACAGCTTCGGATTTCCCACACACGCGTTGTAAGCCAGGCGCAAGGGTGGGTAGGTGCAGCTTTACCAATGCGTTTTGCCGATTTCTGATCGAGAGACAGATTGTACTGAGGGTGGACCCTAGGTAGGTGAATTCTTGAACAACCTCAAGTGTGTGATTGTCAATTGTGATGACAGGTGGTTCTTGAGCATCTTGAGTTCTAAGCGATCTATGAGCAGCTGAATTTCCTGCTTTAGAATGTGAATGGAAGCATCATCAGCGAACACATGTCACGAATCACTATCTGACGACCTTGTCTTAGCTTCTAAGGCGTACAGGATTGACGAGCCGACCATCAGACCTGGGTGGCATGTAGGATCTTCTGTGGCTTTAAGATGCTGCTGCAGAAGTACATGAAAAGAATATCCCAAAGAGAGTTGGGGCCAAAACACATCTTTGCTTAACACCGCTCCGAATGTCAAACTGGCTTGATAGCTGCTTGTCAAACTGCGACCGGTGCTTTCATGTTGGTAGGAAGAATCTGATGATGCTCAGAAGCCTTGGTGGACAGCAATCTTCTGGAGGATTTGGAAAAGTCCATTCCTGGAACCAGGTCAAGGCTTTGGTCAGGTCTATGAAAGCAATGTAGAGTGGATTCTGTTTATCTGCACTTCTCCTGTAGTTGGCGTATGGAGGAAGATTCATATCGATCGTAGATCTGCCAGAACGAAATCCGACACGGAGACTCAGGATACACCCTTTCCGCCAGGACTTTGAAGAAACGCATCAACGCAACACGGGCAAAACTTTGACGAACAATACTAAGGAGGGAAATACCCCTGTAATTGTTGCAATCACTTCTTCACCTTTGTTCTTTGTCGAGGGTGATGATCTTTGAGTGGCGCATGTCTGTGGTACAGCTCCTTCCTCCCAGATTGACAGAGAACTTCATGTAGTGAGTGAAGCAGAGAGCTTGACAGACATTGATCAGTCTGGTGGTATTCCATCATTCCCCGGAGCTTTTCGGATGATAGACTGTCGAAGGCCATGTCAAGGTAATCCGTGTAGTACAGAATCTAGGGCAGCCATGGTAGGAAGACTCGTGATCTTGTCAAGGGCTGAGTTTGTGACATCCTTTTATGTAGAGTAGAGCTCAGAAAGTGGCCACCCAGCGCTCATATGCACTCTGTCTGTGATGACTTCACCACTGGATTGACTTGAGGGGGCGCTGTTTGACACTGAGATGGCCCGACCCAGCCCCTTCTTTATTCCATCATACAAAGCTCAGATGTTTGCCCCGTTGCAGAAGCGGTTTGTACTTTCTCGCTCAGATTCCGCCAGTATTCATTGGCCACACTGCCTTGCCTTCCGTGAAACTTCACTTCTAGCTGCTTTGAAGCAACTCTCAGGTTGTGGTGTGGAAGGTGAACTCTTATACTCCATGAACGTGCTCTTTTGGCTCAATAGACTGGGAGAGTTAGTAAGCATGACTTGGCCTCAAACCCATCGTTGTTCTGATTGGATTTTATTCCAAAGACACAGAATGCTGAGCTCTGAATTGTCTCACGAAGATGAGTCCATTTTTTCTGTTGCAGTTATAACCTGATGACCAGCCAAGCCATGGATGAATTGATGGAAACAGCCAATTGCTCAATCTGTCGCCTGCTGCATCGGGATGGTATTGATGAGTGGTTTACCAGCTTTTTAGAGCGGTGAATCATTTTGGGTTTGCAGTCGAATCTTACAGCAGACCAAGGCAATACGTATCACAGTCTGCGCACTATGTAAGACCTAGGAGGTTGGATGGCATGATGAAGATCGCCTTGTGATGCTTGATCAGGTCAAGTTGATGCCAGTGGCTTGGAGCGTGGGGTGACGCCAGGATACTTTGTGCTGAGGTTTTGGTTCTTGAAAAAGGTGTTGGTCACACACATGTTATAGTAGGTAGAACAGTGTCAAGAAGGACGTTGTCCTGGTCATTGGTCCTACCGACACCAAAGTGTCCTAGGCAAGATGGCCAGGACTAGTGGTTCTCAGAACCCACTCTAGCATTGAAATCACCCAGGAGGAAGGAGGTGTTCAGCACTGGGATAACCTTGATAAGCTTCAAAGGGTGTCATAGAATTCATCCTTGGCCAGAAGTGGAAGTCAGGGTTGGAGCATATACACTGATGAGGGAGGAAGGGCCATCGCTGGTGTGAAGGCCAAGTGTCAGAAGGCATTCTGATCCCCCGTTACCGGGCTCCAATGAACTCAGTAGGAGTTACTAACTGCAAAAACAACGCCAAATTCACGAGGTTCTTCTGCTGATTTCCCTTGCCAAAAGAAGTAAGCTTTTCCTTGAGTGTACCAGAATCTGCTAGAGGTGTTCTTGTAAGGTGGCTAATGTCGACTTGAAGTCTTTCGGAGCTCATTATTTAAATGATGCCGTCTTGCGAGTTATTCATGATATCTTTGAGATTGTCACTTAAACCAAGTGTCATGGTTTCCGCACATTCCAACATCCCAGCTGAGGGGAGTTGTTTCTTGGCATTTTTATCTTGATTGCCAGGTGCAGTAGTGTCAGTCAGCTTTCATGAAATGTCTCACTATCCCCATGCACCCTATGAGGCAGACTAACTGTGGTGGGACAGCACCCAATTGGTGAGCCCTGACCAGATTAGGCGGCGGTAGTGTGTCCAGAGTGAGATGCGTGATCTCTCCCCCCGTCGGAAGTAGCACCTGGCGCTATGCTCTACTCCAATCAAGCAAAGTAGCTTAAACCGGTAACTGCTACTTTCCGTGTGGTTCTACCGCTATGAGCGAAAGACTGGTGTGTCCTCTCCAGGGCGCAAGCCAGGGCAATTGCTAAGGGATCTCGTATTGTGCCCGTGCACATGAATCCCCCTCTCCACGCTGTAGACAAATTCAAAGGAACGTCGAGAAATGATTACAGTTTGGTGCCAGCAGCGTCGCCGGAGTTGCCGAACTGGTGCTGAGTAGAGCAGTCAATCGCCGACGGGACTCCAACTCCGGATTTTCCTCAGGGTTGTCTCCCCAAGGCCTTTCCTGACAATCAGGTGAGGTCTACAAGGCAGCAGATTAATACAGTCTGGAACACACTGGCCGTTGAATCTGAACCTGGGTGGTTTCTTCCGCCCTTAATTGGCTGGTATGTTCAGCAGCATTTGAGGTTATTTAATGCATAATCACGGGCCTAACCTTAAGGATATATAAAGGAAAGTGTTACTAAGCATTTGTCCAGTGCCAACCAAACCGGCAGTATGGCGATACACCTGTCCACCAACCACCGACCATTTTGGGAGGTATTGTTCCACGCAGGTCCATGTATTGTTTATTGTGTATCAGGGACTCTGAAATCCAGGGCACAGGTGACTTTGACCCTACTAAATGATATACCCAAAATATACCTTATTGGGTATCGTTAGGTATAAACCGTTACAGTAGGTATGGACCACTTTGGAACGAAGGAGAGGTACTTTTTAGGTAGCATTTGGTATAGATAACCAAATATACTTTTATGGGTTACCTTGTAAGTACATAGCAGGTTAATTTAGGGGTAGGGACTAATTTTTAAACACATGAGAGGTACTTTTTAACTATTGTACCCAAATAGTACCTTTATAGGGTACTTTTGAGGATTATGATGGGTAATGATCACTTGTGAAATGTATATAAGTATCCCTTAGGTACATTTTTGGTACATATTAGGTACACCCCCCATTTGTTACCTACAAAGTACCTTGTCACTGCCACACAAAAGTATACCTACGGGAGGTACATTTTAGGTATAAATTTGGTTTACAAAGTGTACCTAAATTATACCTAAAATGTACCTTGTAATTGTTCCAAATGTGGACATTGGAATAGGTACATTTTAGGTACAGTACCTATTTTGTACCTAGATTTGACCAGGGCAGGTAAGCACCACACTAGGAGTGCATCTGACATACTCTTGCCCCTTTTCAACGACGCGCTAAGCAGGATCCTGCACGACGCGCCGTATGAGTGCGCGTTAGTATCTGCGTGGTTTTTTTTTACCAAGCTAGGGGGCTATTTTCATTGCGTTTATGATACAGGGCTATTTGAGGACATTGCCGCTTAAAGGTGCAACGAGAGATTTTTGAGGCACCCAAATATTGTGTCGTAATAGTAATTTCATATAGATTAGACACTCAATACATTTCTTACCTTGTATATGGCTACAGAAATGTTTTAAAAGAGGGAAAAAGGTGATTTTGATTTGCGTATATTTCATTATAAAACATAATAATAGGCTGAATTTTGTATTTGCTCCTATTATAGTATACGAAATTAGAAATTTCACAATTTTTGTACCAAAGAAACGGTTCTCAGCTGAATCCTTTCAGATGGGGTTATTTTTTTTTTATGGAATGCTTTACATCAGGGCAAAAAATCGGTACTTTCAATTTTTTTAGGGACACCAGATGTGAAATCTCTCATTGCACCTTTAAATTAGGATTTCATTATTCATTGTGTCCTCAGACCTCACTGCCACTGGTTGACTCGTTAGACGGTTAGAGTTCATGGATCATCCACAGCTGGGCAAGAGTTCCTTAATCATGCATCCCCCTCCCTACGAATTCTGCAACTTTAAGCATGTAAGGTGTAGTTTATTCCGTCAAGGATGCAAGGTTGCAGAATTCACAGGGTATAGGCAAAATGGTAGGGGACATGTGGAACTCTTTCCAATTTGTACCCCTTCACACAGCTGTTTGATCCTGTGTTTGTGAAACTTGATTTCTTGTGATGAAGATAATTTTTGGCAATGTCCTCAGACCGTTTCCAGCAGCCGTTGAATTATTATCGGAGATCTACGATATTAATTATTCTAACTACAAAACTCCTTCGTTTGCGATACATAGACATTTTCGAGCTTAACCATTCACAGGTATAGTTCACTAGCCAGTTACCAATACAACCGTGTAAAAATCTCAACATTTTTGAAAAATTGAGGGCGCTCTTCCAAAAAATGTGCTATTATTGCTTTAATATCTATAGTTTAAAGAGACATGAGATTTCCAGAGAGAAGCGCCCTCAATTTTTTTCAAACCCCAGTTTTTTGCATATTTGGAATGCTTACCAATGTATTAGATCACACCTAAAGTGAATGAGCGAAATAAGCCATCTTTATACATATACTAGCGGAGGCCCACGCTTCGCGCGGGCTCCCGTTAGATGCGTGAACAGGAGCGATCACTGAAATAGAAGCGATCACTGAACAGAAGCGATCACTGAAACTGAAGCGATCACTGAAGATGTGATACACTATATGGCAACACCACCGCTACCACACCAGTGAAATACACGCACAGTGAATTTGTGGCAACTCCTCAAACGCCCATATAATTACCCGTCTTCCCGAAGTTTAGGACTCGCCCGAGTCACAACATTTGGTACATTCTTAACATTTTTAATTACTCAAGTTCCCGTCATATCCTGTAGCTCATGTAGTTACCATTTTATAAATAATCAAACGTCAATCGCGCGGGCTCCCACTAGTTGAGTGAACGGGAGCGATCCCTGAAACTGAAGCGATTACTCTATGGCGTGACACGCTATGGCGAGACCGCCGCAACCCAACCCGTAACCCTGAACTTTAGGACTCCCCCGAGTCGCAATATTTCATATTTTTAACACTTTAATAACTCAAATTCCCGTACCATATCCTATAGCTCGTGTTAGTCATGTAATTACCGATTTCTAAGCAAACGTCAACTGAATATTTAATCCCGTAGGCCTATAACTTTCCGTATATTTTTTAAATAATAAAACTTCAATATTTAATCCCGTATAAGTTTCTGTGTACTTTTTCTCAAAAGTACTCCCCGTGGGGTAAGCCGTAGTTCCCGTATTTTTCCACATATTTTTCTCATAACTCCTCAAACTCCCATACCCCCCGTCACAACATCACGTAATCGTATTTTTTATTCCTCGTAGTTTGCAGCATATCCTGTAGGCCTAGCTTAGGCCTATGTAGTTCCTGTTCTAAGTATTAAAACATCAATCATCCCGTAATTTTACGTATATTTTAATCTGTTTCTTCTCAAAACTACTCCCAATGACCTAACCCGTAGTATCCATACATACGACAATCGAAGCGAAATAACACAACGTGTTCTTGACCATTTCTTTCTTTCCCCACACCATTTGCACTATGAGGAGCCTGTTATTTGCGTACCGCATATAGCGTCTTACGCGTAGTCGTCCGTTGCCACGCGTAACCACCCGTTGCAACGCACCACGCGTACGCTCCGCTTAGTAACCCTTACAAATAAATGGTAGTTTACCATAGCAACCGAGCACATTTTCGCTGATTTTTCGGTCATTTCCGAACAGATTTCGTCCAAATATAGATTAGAACACTCGCCGGGAAAACATCAATCTTTTATGTGAGTTTGGCGCAATAAGGATCGAAACTGACGGAGCCTTTTGCAGACATACATACAACATTAGCCAAATTATAGTAAGATGATGATGATTTAGTAATTTCTGTCGTTCTGTCGTTTCCTATAGGGAAGATTAGGATATCAGCCCAGTTCAAAACAAGGTTTTGCGGTTTTCTTTCGTGCTTGTTTGTCCAATAAACCTTTGAAACGTTCTCAGTAGGTGGTCTACAACCGATCAAGTGCAATTTGAGAGAAATTTGTATCCTAAAAAAATCTCCTCCTGTCACTTAATCAAAACTTAAATAAAGTGAAATCTCTCTCAATGTATGGATTTTCTGAAATGTTGAAAGAGAAACGCCCAAAAATCAAAGAAAAGGACCCAAGAAATAAGTGGGTTTGCAGTATTCCGTTGAAACAAAACTAATAATATAAATGTCTGACATCTGTTAGATTCTGGTCAGAACTTATAGCCCCATTCTCTTTCTTAATTGTTTAACCTTCTTTCCCCAAAAAAACCCTCTTTTGCTTAAAACATTACCCCAAAAGAAATCCCCTTTTGTCCTACGGACGGGATCGAGCGAACACTTTAGTTTGATGCTATATCCTATCCAACTGTATTAGTAGAGTGGAAATTTGGCCAAAACGTGTCGGATACCCCTACCGGAGGTAATACTCATCACAACATATATCACTGTAAAGCTCTTGTCATGCTGCATCTGAAAATGATGGTTGTGAAATTTGTAACCTGTGTGGAGGTCAACCAGGGGTCATTTAGAGGTCATCTAGAGGTCATCTGAGGTCAAATTTATGGAAAAACACTATATTCATCCTTGAGCTATGACTAAAATCATTAATTTTGTCAAATTTGGTATCATGTGAAAGAGAATTAATTTTTCTATCAGTGAAACCAATTTTGAGGAGATTGGCAAAATGGATTTCAAATTTTGGGCAAAAAAGGACTTTTTTGTCCTTTTGTTTTGCTCTTTTTGGGCAAATGTGAATTTTGGAAGATTACGTTTTTACTCCTCATGATAATTTGCTCTTTTGGAAAGTTAAAACTGGTTATTTCCCAAAAACTGCCCCCATATACTGTCCATATATCATAAAAATTTCATAGGAATACCAAGCACATATTCAAGTTATTCTGTGGCAAAGGGCAATGACCTTTTTAAATCCAAGAAAATCACCTTTTTAGGTCAGGGTTCAGATTAGGAGGCCTACCATGTACATGTATGCATCATTCTTGTTGAATTATGTCATATTAGAGAGAATCATTTTTCTAATCATGTGAATGCATGCGAGGGTTAATACAGATGATTTTAATGTGGGCAAAAGGGCAATTTTTTTTGTCATTTTTTTGCTCATTTTTGGCAAATTTGAATTTTGAAGATTACGTTTTTACTCATCATGATAATTTGCTTCTTGGGAAGTAAGAATGGATTTCCCAAAAACTGCCCCCATATACTGTTCAAAATATCATAAAAATTTCATAGGAATACACATAGCACATTCTAAAGTATTCATCTGGCAAAGGTCAATGACCTTTAAATCAACGGAAGAAAAATCACCTTTTCAAGGTTCCAGGGTTTCGATTAGGGGCCTACCATGTAAATGTATGCATAATTCTTGTCGAAGTAGTTCAATAGGAGAATCATTTTCTATCATGTGAATTCAAATTGCGAGGGGTGAATTACAGAATGAATTTTAAAAATACAAATTTTGGGCAAAAAAGGGCATTTCATTTTTTTTTGTCATTTTTTTGCTCATTTTTGGGCAAAATGTGAATTTTTAAGATTATGTTTTATACTCATCTGAGAATTGCTTTTTTTGGGAAGTTAACGGGTATTTCCCAAAACTGTCCCCCATATACTTTCATATAAAGCATAAAAATTTCATGGGAATACACAAACACATTTAAAGTATCTGTGTCAAAGGTCAATGACATGTAAAACAAAGAAAAACCAACTTTTCAGGTCAGGGTTCAGATTAGGAGGTGGGTTCACGATTAGGAGGCCTACCATTTTCAATATGCATCATTTTTGTCGTCGAATTAGGTGTCTGTCATATTAAAGAGAATACATTCTCTACCATGTGAAATCAATTTCAAGGGAATTATGCAAAACAGTTTTCAATTTTGTGGCGAAAAAGGTTGTTTTTTGTAATTTTTTGCTCATTTTTGGGAAAAATTGGAATTTTGAAGATTACGTGGTATTACTCATCATGATACTATGCGCTTTGGGGAGTTCAAGGGTATTTTCCCACAAATATGTTCACCAAATAGTGTGCATAATCATGGAAATTTCACAGAAATACACGGACATACTTTTGAAGTTATTCTGTGTCCAAAGGTTCATTGACCGTGAAGCTAAGAAAAATCCCCCTTTCAGGTCAGGGTTCAGTTCAGATTAAGAGGAAAGCCTACCATTTACATATATGAGTCATTCTTGTTGAATTAGGTGTCATATAATTGAAGCATTTTTTCTACTTGAAATGTTAAAAAATTAAGTGTTTTTAAAATTTTGGGTAAAAAAGGGCATTTAATGTATTTTCAAATAAAATTGCATTGCCCACATTTTTTTGCTCATTTTTGGACAAAATTTTGAATGTAGAATTTGAATTTGTGGCATATAATAATTTAATAGTTAATACATAGACTGTTTTAAATTTACTTTGTGTCAAAATTCCTGACCTTTAAATCCAAGAAAACCACGCTTTTTCAGGTCAGGGATCATATTTTCAGGCCTATGTATAATATTTTAATATGAAACAATTTAATATTCCAATATTATTCCAAAATAAATACATGATACACATGTGCGTACTTACAAGAGTCTTGCACTTGCTGCATCAAAGCAACGTTTAAGTGGTAACGAGTCCGTGCAAAGAAAAATGTAAGAGGTCAAAACTCATCTGGGGTTCATTTAAAGATAATTAAATATTTTTAAGAAATCCCACAAAAATGGGTATTCACCAATGTTCCTAAAATGGTCCTTGATGATATGGGACATGTATGGATAGGGGGAAAAGGGTAATTTTTAGAACAGGTGCCTCTTTTTGCCAAAGAAATTGATGGGGGTTTTACCAAAGTTTAAAAAAAGGCCTTCAGTAGAAATAGCAATCATATCGGTTGTTCTTTGTTGCAAAATGTCTAAACTGCTTGTTTTTTTGAAAAAAGAAATTGATGGATATCCCAAAATATCCCTGAAGAGTAGATGACTGTAGGTCCCATATAAGGTGTTCAAAAGGACAAGATATTCAGTTAGAAGAGAGCTCATCAGGAAAGTATTCATTTGATGTCTTCTTTAAAAATGCCTCAAATGCTACTTTGAATTTCCCATAAATAGATGGAGTCTCCAACGTACTCAAAGTGACCTCAGATCATATTATGTGTGCTTAATGATATAGATTGGGTATTTTGTGATCTTCTATGAGTCATTTGAGCATTGAGATCATTGTTTGCTTATAAATGATTCTTGCATAGTGGGTTTGAGGTGGTTTTCAGAAACAGGGCAATCTAGATCTGAGTTGATCATTGAAACATGTGAATTGCAGCTTTAAAGCGGCACTGGGCACAGTTTTCACAAAATATGAAAATTCTCAAGTTGCTTGCAAATGAAGAGTCCTCGCCATTGGAACGAAACATAAAAAAAACATGCACCAAAACATTAATAAGAGGTTAAAGACATCCAGTTAATTTGTAGGCTAACTTTTAAGTATGCCTAACTTAATCAACCAAATGTGACCATTACATAATATCATAGACTCGTAGTCTTGGTATTATTTATATTAAAACCACAAAGTCACAGACCGGTCAAACAGGGTGGATGCCGTGGGAATCAACTCGGCGAGTGCTTTCCTGTGTTAAACAACCATTTACGTCGTCTGCTAAAACAATGACT
>JAMKCH010025984.1:0-19881 GCA_023653785.1 Ophioderma brevispina
ATGGACCCCTAAAACGTGATTCTTAGTTCCGCAAATGGTGCCAAGGAGAGGGGCCAAACAAAGTTTGTACAGGGGTCAAATTTTAATGATCCATCATGTTTGAAAAGCACACCATGTTTCGTGTCTAACCATAAGGATTCAGAACAGGTATAGTTTGTAATACGTACAGCCTAAAGTTTCAGAGTTATAGGCTAGAAACAGCAAAAATCAATAATAAGGGTCAATTTCAGTTGTACATGGGTCAAATTTTAATGTTGCTCGATTTTTTTTTCCTTTTTTTTTTATAAAAATGTTGCAAATATTGGTGGAGTCATAGGGTTAAAAATAAGGAAGTTAAGTTACATTCATCGCCTTACGGGACCTCCAGAAAAAATTATACAAAAGCTTGCGAAATTTTCGTTAATTATGCAAATTAGATACTTAATTAGCATATTTTACGCCAAAATCTAAATCAGGTCGAGAACTCGTGGACCCGCTTCTTTCCACCAAGTTACATCATCATACGCCTACGGAACTCCAGATAAACTGTTGTATACAAGCCTTGCGGGAAAATTTTCGTAATTAATGCAAATTAGATACTTAATTAGCATATTTTACGCCAACTCTATCAGGTCGATAACTCGTGGACCCGCTTCTTGCCACCAAATTACATAATCATAGCCCTTACATGAGAAACTCGCATAATAAATGCGTACACAGCCATGGACACGACGTCAGGCACACCGACAGCATGACAGACATACAGACAGACCGACAGACAACGGACAGACAGACAGACCGACAGAAAAGTGCTTACTAAGTCCTGCCGAACAAAGTCAGGCGAGACAAAAAGGAAGGTACCAAGATCACAAAATGGCATCTTAAATCCATTTCCCAATGAATGCTGTGATTGAATGTTGAATTTAAACTCAGGCCTAATCGAGAATTGAGAACACAAAACATTTCAGTCCTTAAGTCTTAGGGTTTGACGTGTGATTGTTTTACGCGCAAGCTGCTTAACACCTTCAGCATTCTGTTTAGACCCATTCATCGACAAATAAAAGAATTTTAGTTTTGAGCTGCGAAGGTATCATGCGCATATACCGCGGATACCTGTGCGTTTGTTTTGGCGTTTATTAAATCGCGCATCTCTACGCCTGCGTTCCTGCTTTGTGCGTGCCGAATGTGGCGCGGAGTTTTCTTGCCGCCCAATAAGACGCCCAAATTGAAAAAGTGGTCCAATTTCAGTGGTTTCCAGCCGTGTATGGAAAAAGTATGTCGGTGACCCTCAATTTTTTATTTCAAAATTTTGAAGACGACATCGGGACCTCACATATTTTAAAATATAAATTTTATTGAGAAGTTTTTATTTTGTAGGCGATCCAAAGTCAAAGTTTGACTTTTCCCATAGACTTGCGTGGTTTAAAAAGTGAAACATACCTTTTTTGTTTGGCTATACTCAAAAACAAAGTCGTGACCCCCATTGTTATTTCAGATTCTTAATCAGCACTGTTGTAATACCATATATGTGAATTGCTGGCAATTTTCGAGTAGATCAACTACACGTCAAATCCCCTTAACTGTACTCAGGGCCGCCGAGATAAATTGCGGGCCTTGGAGTTCGGTCCCTCTTGTACCACTCGTTTTCCAGAACCCCTATGGGGGAGATTTTGAATTTACATTGGCTGCGAAGCGGGCATGACGGGCGGGGGGGTGGGTGAGCTGTATAATGTAGTTTGATCGATGCAACATTAAATGAGTGTTTTTGTTTGAATATTCATATTGTGTTGATGGAAACTGCCCAGGGGGTGGGTGCGTGAGGGGGTGCGGAAGCTTGCAATGTTTACTTCAAACACTTTTCTCCTGAAATTTGATAGAAACAAATAGAATTTTTAATGTCACTTTAAATATAGAGTATAAATAACGTTTTTTAAAAAGTAAAATATATCTAATGGTTTTTAGTTTGGTTTCAAATCATAATATATAATGTTCAATGGAGAGTTTCAATGAAGCGGCCCTGGTGGATGCGGCGCGAAGCTCGGAACCCGTGCAATGTTCACTTTCCAAACACATTTTTCTCATGTCCCGGGTTGTTCCTAATAAACGCCCCTGCTCTAATAATGCCCCCCCCCTTCCGATTGGTGGATAAAACAATCAAGAAAATAGTAGCTTACCTAAATCACATGATTTGATGGCAGGGACTGCCGTAATCCGTACCATAATCGCTGTTGTGCACAGTTGTAATAGTTTAATTAGTAATAGTATGGAACTTTGACCTCGGGAGGTGCGAAAACAACGTCCCCCTGCTCGTCTGTTTGTATTATTGGTAATCAGCGAAAATAAGCGTGTGTAAGGTGATTTTTGAGGGATTTTTGACTTTCCATTTTTGACTGTAATAAACGCCCTCCCTTTTGAAAAATGCACTGCCCCCGGGGCGTTTATTAAGAACAATATGGTAGATTTGATAGAAACAATTTGAAATTGGTTAGTCGTCCACTTTATAATTCATGACCAACCGTTTTATAAAACAAAATCTTAATTGTTTTTGTGTAACTTCTCAAACCAAGAGAGGCCATGCACTAAATTTATTTACCACACATAGCGCAAAAAAAATGGACATTTTGTGGGGAGGAGGAAATGGGCCCCCTGTATCCACCAATGCTCTCTCTTTCTCTCTCTCCCCTCTCTCTCCATCCCTCTCTCTCACTTTCTCTCCTTCTCTGACGTTTGTCACTACCGAAAGGGCTGAACTTTTTTTTACGCGCCCCTAGAACCCCGGGCACGTGGTCAATTACCCCCTTTGACCCCCTCTCGGCGGTACTGACTGTAATTTTATCTTCTACATCTGAGGTGCATAATAGAGTTGTACGATCATCTCCAGCCTCTTGTGGAAGTCGTCTTACATAATGTTATCTTCTAGATTGACAACACCAACTGTGTCCCCATGGTATCATCTTTCACCAAGTTAACTGTACCTAATTATCCCTCACACACACAAATACTTCCCCCTTGTTAATCCTCACATTATTACTTTAAAACTTCAATTTTTGACAAGTTGAAATTGAATTCAGTAACACATTTCAAAGATGATGGAGGATAATCTTCTGCAGCATGCACATCACCCAGTAATTATTGCATGTCTTAACCAGATTTAGTCCCCTTCATTCATACAAGTTCCATTTTGCATTTGAATTGTGATATGAAGTAAAACGGTCGACTCATAGTTCAATGTCCTACCTTTTGTAAATTCTATTTTGCATCTTTTCACAGAGTATATAAGGTAGAATAGTCATAAAATACAATAAGAATATTACTACCTACCAGTGTAATATCTAATTCCTAAGTCCTGTATTTTAAAGGTGCATTTTGTGATCCTAGAACCTCATATTTGGTTTATATATCACATCCCCAAGGAAAGCTCATTTCCAAAATTTTAGTTGATTCTGACAGTGCATTTTGATGTTACGCAAAAATGTTTGCATAACGCTGCCCCATAGGCCACTGTGTTGTAATTTCTGTCCATTTACCAACAGAAAATACAAAATTACAAAGTGCTTCAAGAGCAGATGGAATTTGCACGTAAAATTAGGCACACATACTCTACTCACAGTAACTGTTCAGATGATATAAAAATCTCAACTCTTTTTAGGTAAGTCGGGGATCGAGGCTGCGGATCACGATATGCCCCTTTAAAAGGGCATTTCATTATTCGAGCACTATATTTTTGTTAAAATTAGAGTTGCTTCTGATGATGAATTTTAGTGTTGGGCAACTTAGCAGGGACCAACAAGCTAGCATGCCCTCTGTTGGCAGATTTACTGCCAGTTGAAATTTCTTAATACCTCGCAGAAATGACCGAATCTGGACCCAAGATTAGACACACATAAAATACATAGTTCAACGAATCAGGTAATATACAAGTCTTAACTTTTTTTAGTTAAAGTCCGACTCAAAAATTTCCTTATGATCAGGATGGTACCTTCAATTTTCTAACAAATCATGTTTTTTGCATATTGCTAGTCCACATAGTAATTACTGTGTGAAAGAGCTAAGCTCAAATCGATTCCTTCGTATAGAAAATCACAACTTTGTTATAAAATTCCAGATCAAGAAATTTTGTTATACGCAGTATCCTATGGTACTGCTATACTACACGTAAATGTTTACTTCATCAGAACGAAAAATCTGTTTACCTCAAACTTTGGAATTGAGCCATTTAGGTGTCTATCTTTAGTTCTCTTGACTATTTTCAATTTATAAAGAAAAGAAAAATAAATTTCAAAATCTCTGAGTTGGCCTTTAAAGGGATTAGCAGCTTTGCTAATCCGAACATCCGAAAAACTCATCAAATTCCATATTTTTCTATTTTTGTTACTGCATGGATATGCTAACATAACCTGCAAGTGGTTGGCTTGAAACCGTGTAGTACGTTTTATCTGATTCTGTAATTTCTATACTGTGTAATCAAAATTCCCACTTGAATCAAAAGAGCCTTTCCCGATGAATATCACAGATTTTCAGCACGTATTATTGTGCACCATGACCTCAAACACAACATTATTGATTGTTGTTCATTCTGTACGGTGTAAACCACAATCCCTGTTTTAGTGCAGATTTGAAGACGCCGTCGCAGTATGTCTATTTGTGGGAGCCGGTATGACAAATTTCCCTCAAATACTTCATTTTTTTCCCTATTTGGGTTTTGTTTCTACATTAACGCAGTTATATGGAATTGTACACACTTATCCCTGAATTTATAAGTTAAAAAGCAGGCATTTCCACATTTTTTCAATTCTCTCGCATATCGCTGCTAATCCCTTTAACTTCTTTTTCTTCTAAAGCTCTAGTTTACTCATTAGTATCATTCCACCATAATCATAGCATGCAACCTATTAGCATTACTGCTTTAGCATTCCATAATTAATATCCACTGCATGGAACAGGTTTGTGTCTGCTTAGTATGATAGCGCTGTCTGCTGCAGCTGAGTTCCACATGTGTTATAGGCTAGGCACAAAAAAGTCTCCCATAATGTATTGTCTGCCACATGGTTTTTCAAAGTTTCCATGGTTCATTAGATTGTCAATCTGTGTACAACCCATATGAATCTTGGACCAGTTTTTGCTGTTGAGTAGGATATACAAGGTGGTTCTCGAACACAAGTGTCGCCTGTTGCGCGATCACTTGCTTATGATTTGAAGTTGGGCAAATGAAATTAGAAAGAGAACAAATGCACTGAGGAGAAAGTGTATACAAACTTACTGAGTTTGAAGGAAATCGGGCATAGTGTTTAAGCCAGCAGAGCATTTAAAAATAAGTGTTTAACGAAAAGGTATGAAAATAAATCGTGGCCGTGGAACGCAAGGTTAATCTGCCATCGCAGTTGTGAATGGGCCAAAGGTGACATTGAGGTCACCAAGTAACCATGGGGTGTCAATGAGGTCCCATAGGTCGCATGCATTGTCACAAAGGTCACAGGGGGCAATAAGGTCACAGGGGTCACAAGGTCACATGGGGTCCCAAGGTAACATGGGGTCACTGAGTCACATGGGTCACAAAGTTCGAATAGGGTCACCAAGGGTCACAGGGTCACAAAGGTCACATGGGGCAATAAGGTCACATGGGGGGCCACCAAGGTCACATGGGTCCCCAAGGTCACATGGGGTCACTGAGGTCACCTGGGTCACCAAGGTCGCATAGGGTCCAAGGTCACATGGTACAAGTCACATGGGGTCATAAAGGTCACTGGGTCACCAAGGTAACACAAGGTCACCAAGGTCCCCCCCACCCCTCCCACCCCCCCTTCCCACCATGCTCCCCCACCCGCCCCACCTGACACCCCACCCCCTCCCCGTCGTATCCCACCCGACCGCTCCCCGGCACACGATTGTGAATTGGCCAAAGGGGACCGTGAGGTCAGCAAGGTCACGTGAGTCACCAAGGTCGCATAGGTCGCAAAGGTCACACGAAGTCACCAAGGTCACACACAGTCTCAAGTCACATGAAATCACCAGGGTCACCCAAGGTCACATGAGGTCACCCGGCCCTCGCCGACGCACCCCATCCTTCCCCGACGCACCCTTCCCCGACGCCACCACCCGACCCTACCCACTTCACACTACTCCTACCCCTCCCGACGCACCCCCCCTTCCCCGATGCACCCCACTCACCACTTACAACCCCCCACCCTCGCCACTTACACCCCACTCCTGCCCCCTTCCAACACCCCATCCCCGCCTTCCCCCTCCATATGATCACACACAAGATGTATGGTATAGTAGTTGTTTCATTCAAGCAAGGAATTTGTATATCCAATTCACCATTTAGAGATACAGCAATTACGCTATTAATTAGCTCCTTTGCATACCTAAAGCCGCATGTATCAGGAACTTTTAAATGGAAAAAGATGCGCCCCATAATGGTTTTCGTGCAGTAAGAATTTTGCATATCCGATGTACCGTTTCCAAAATATGCGATTAGCTGATTTTTGCATATCATGAGCCTCATTTGCATATTAATTCGCCCGAACTATGCCCAACATCTAATCAGACCGAGAACTCTTCAACCACTTCTTTCTACCAAGTTCCCTCATTATACGCCTTACGGAACTCCAGAATAACTTGCACACAAGCTTTGCGGGGAAAGAGTTGTCATTTTGACCGGCCAAAATAAGCTCATTAATATTCATGAAGATGCAAATCATGCATCCCAAAGCTGCACATATATTTGGCACCTAACTTTATCACCCTACCAAGTGTGAAGTAAACCTGGATTAGCGTTTAGCCAGCAGAGCACTTAAAAAGGTTAACCGAAATGTTTAAAAAATATCAAATAAGCTAATTAAAAATTCCATTGAAAAAAATAATGCAAATAATTTCGGCCAAAAGCTACACCTATATGCGGCACCCTCCTCTATCATCCTATCAAGTTTGAATTAAAATCGGGGATCGCGTTTAGCCTGCAGAGCATTGAAAAGGGGGTTTTAACCGAGTCTACGGACGGACATACGGAACGGAACACACAGAATTTGGCTAGTATGTGCCTCCATGAAAAATCGTTCAGGCTACACAAAATTGGATTGGATTTGGTCCAATTTATTGGGGGGAGCTAGAGCTCAAAGTTGCAAAATTTTGGGAAAGAGGCAGTCGATCCAATATTTTAAAATCATAGCGAGACCAATAAAAATTGTTGTAAATCATCCAAGTTTTATCATTATTATATTTTTGGATTTATATTTACCCACACTTGGATTCCATACAAACATAATAATGATTATGACATTAGGTCGTCCCAAGACCATTTTTAATGGGGGGGTGTTTGATTCTCTTTTGCAGACAAAACACAGGGTCCGGATTCAGGACTTATCAAATTTTTCCGGCTCTCTATGGGCCTCTCGCCGGCTAGACCCAAATATTTTTTTCACTCGTTCGAAATTTTGAAGAGCGGGGGGGTGGGGGAGTCAAATAGGAGAGGGGCACCAGAATCAGCCATCAAAAAGGCAATTTGCCGACAATAATGCCGACAACTTCACATTTTGCCGACAGAATTTCTTTCATGGGGGTGTCACAACACCCCCACACCCCCTCTGGGGACGGCCCTGATTGGGCAGATGCATACAAAAGTATGACCAATGAGTGTATTATCTATGGTTAACATTTTCTCTCTCACCACACACACAAACACACCCTTACATGCACGAACAAGCACACACTGTACCAGGGGGTGCAGGGGGGAGGCCGCCCCTAGAGTTTTTTAAAATTCAGAAAAACCAGTGAGTTTAAGCAAAAAAAATTAGTTTAGGGTTTAAACTTAGTTATCATTACATTTTTCACCCCTCAATATGATTTTACCCTAGCGCGCCCCTGACACACATGCACACATGCCACACACGGCGCACACACCACCTTATGTGCAGAATCAGCAAGCACACAGTGAAAAACAAGATATGCACGTTGGGCAGAATTTTCTTTTCAATGATTTTTGGTCCACTTTTTGACAGCTTCTTATTTAAATTCTTGCATTAAACGTTTTTATCTCAATTCAGAACACAAGCAAAAAAATCTGAAATTTTGGGCGGAAATCCCCCGGTGGGGCCAGTATCAATCGTGTCCAAGCAATCACAAAAAGCACCCTAAAACGTATTTTCAGAAGCGTGAATATCCCACCTAAACACGTATCAGCAGCGCATTTCGTCTACCCTAAACAAGTACTTGATGGAAGTTGCCCCCTAACCAGATCATAGCGTCCATTTGCATACCTAAACAAGTATTTTGTTTTTCTCCCTACCCTAAGCCAGTTAATTGATGTCTATTATTACCCCTTTCATACATAAAAATCCAAAGACTATATTCTTTTGACACCAGAGAGTCTTGTCTGAGCTTGGTGTAATTCAGAAAATATCTGGGAAAGGGAGGTGAGAGTGTACCGCTCTCTCTCGCGAGAAGCGGCGAACCCATTCCAAGTAATTTTGCCTCTCGAATACATTTCTCATGCAAATTTGATTAAAAACTATTTGGGATATTTGTAGTGCTTAACTTTAAAATTGTATATAGGTCCACTGATCGACGGTAATAAACAGTAAAATTAAAGTGGATGCATGAAGGTTTTTCTTTGAACTAATAATAAAAGTAAAGTTTCATGGAGAGTTCATAAGCGGCACAGGAGTGGGTCGCGGAAACCGTGAGGTATTTAGTTTTCAAGACATTTCCCATGGGTCTCAAGGTCGGGAGAATTCGTATTTAGAGAACGTTATTTTCGGCACTTAATTTCCGCATTTGCAGCGCAAGCGATAAATCTGCATTTCCCTGAAAATTGCTGAAATCAATTATGCACCAAAATTATGTCCCAAACGTTCTTTTAAGAACTTATAACCTAGAATATGACTGACATTTAAAGAATTATAGTTGGAATTGCCGTAAAACATTGTCCGTTTCATGGGTAAGTGATATAGAACTATTTTGGTATAGCGACATAATCAGCAATCACTACAGGAGTCGTCATTTCTTTCTCAATCTCAAACCATAGGGTGTTGCCTGTACTAAAAATCATGTGTATGGTTTTCTTTAAACCCGCGCGTAGCGCGGAAAATTGTTGAAATTTCTGGATTTGAAAGCACAGGTTTGAAGGCAATACAGACTTCCGAAACACTTTTTAAATTTTTTTATGCTGAAATGAATGGACCCTAAATGCGTAAAGTCCCTCTTTATAAATATAACCCGTTTTTTTCTTGATTTTGGGCGTTTGTAGCCCCTTTTCACGTTACGTACGTAACGTGCCTGATCCTGAAAAAAAATACCCTTTTAGGGGAGTCTTGGACACGGATGATACCCCCTTGTGTATGAAGGATGATCCCCACGCGGGGGAAATGAAAGACAAAATTGTAGGCATAGATTTTTCTTCATGGGCCTTATTCACTCGAAAATTCAACCCAGCCTACAACAACTACATTACATATTTTTTTTTTTTGTTTTGTTTTTTTTTTTTTTTAGGTAAGAAATTCAACTATGACTGTACTGTTGACATGATTCCCTTCCATTACTTCGCAATTTATAACAACCGTAAATGCAACCTTATAATTAATTCCACTCCTGCAGAAAAGTCTTGTCTGCTCAATATGGTATGGTTGTGATTTCATGTGGTAATCTTATGTCATTGCTATTCGTGGACAGATTGACATTACTGTGGTCAACATTAAGTAACAAATAGGCCTAAAAAAAAAACAATTTGTTTGACTGGTTGTAACATAGAGAAACCTTAAAATTAGGTGTGTATGTTTTTGTAGGTCGGAATTTTTTTTTTTTTTTTTTTTATGTTTCACAACCAGAACACAAAATATATGACACACATAAAAAAACAAATGCAATCTCACTTTTCCCCTGTAACACATCTTTTTATTTGTCATTTTGAAGGAATTCATATGCCGGTGGATGCATTCATATTGCGATACTAATGAAATATTGTTTACATGTTTTTAAAACTTTTTTTTGCACAAAAAAAATAAAATATTTAGGGTCGGCGGTAAAATAGGGTCGCGGGTACGCCCACCAAACAATTTTTTTTTAGGCTTAGTGTAAGTAAAATTCAGTGAAACATACTTATAATATAAAAGACTCATGAAACATTAAGTCAATCTGGATGGAAAATTTTAATGGGGGGGGGAGAAACATTGTATATTTGAAGCGGGCATTAAAATACTAATCTGCTGAAACACCCTCATTTTCAGATATTTAGATACTTCAGGGGACTTTTGCACAAGTTATGCAATCACACACTAACACACATTACTATAGGCATTACATGCAAACACACATAATATGGGAAGGTTGACAGATGGTAGTACAAGACATGATGTAAACCAGATGAGAAACATTTAATATGCAGAACCTGTGGTGTGAGCTCATATGTGCTGTCAGCTACCCTGCGTAACAAAAGCCTACTTGCTATGTAGTCCTTTACACATATTATTAAGGGCCAGGCTGATCACAAAGCCTCGGTCCACATCAGAACCCCGGACTTACCGCAAAAGTGGATCGATAATTTGGTATCTGATAACAAAGATCTTATTTTCTCACTTACCTGTGAATCTTAGGGCTAAAGGAGTTTGGTTTGGAAGTTATGAACAACAATGTGCACCCACTTTTGTTCAACCAATATTGGTTTGGTATTTCGGAATTCCAGACTATTTTTTTTCAGGCGCACCACTGCCTTCGCAGTGTAATTTTAACATTTTATATTTCACAAATTTCCCCATTTCACAACATTTCATTATCTTACTACCATCACTGTAGCACATTCTATACTAACTACTGCCCTGGAACCTAGGGTGAGTGCACGGGAACAGACCCCGGGCGGGATGATCCCACACTCTTTTCGGAACAAGGTCTGCAATTTTTACAGTCAGGATGACTCGTCTGAAACACAGGACCAACATTTAAATGGACTCTCCGAACCATGCAGGCGCCGGGGCACCACTGCATACACATGCCCATTCAACGCAATGGGTGGGAGCGAGAAATTCCATAATCACACTTATGCAATATGCCAATTTTGACCTTTTTGAGTATGACCAAAGAAGCCCAGCTCTCACGGGGCTCGAACCTGGGACCGCTAAATCGTTTTACATACCCTGCCGCCGGTTCAGCGCCTTCGACCGCTCGGCCACCTCGCCCTTTTACCCAAGTACTCTACAGGATTATAAAATCATGTTATTAGCTCTCACATCAAAGAGTTGAAATTCGGCGCCAAAATTTACGATGGAGTTTTTGGGTGAGGGCCCTTCTATGATTTTGCCTTGTTGCTTTTAAATTAATAATTTTCATGCCTCAACAAAGCACCAATTTCATTTTCAAGGCAGAGGTCGAGAATTGAAAAAAATATTTTTTGTGTATTATTAATTAAAAAAAATAATCCCAAAGTATGAGATGAATCAATTTTTTTTGGATATGGTAAACCGCTATGTGCAGTATAACAGTATCGTCAGAGTTCTGGATACTAACAACTCAGATCCGAATTTAATAACAAAATTTAGATTTTTTCTCTATGAGGAAATTCAATGAAAGATATTACTTGGGAATAATGGAAAGCATTGGTATGAATGCAGAAGACACGACTATGTTAGGAAAACAGTAAGTTATGAAATGAAAAAGAGCCAATGAAAAGCCAACTTGTTACCTTTAGAGCTGGCTATATTAAAGGTGCACGAGAGATTTTTGAGATGCCCAATCTTGTGCCTTAATAGTATTCATATATATTAGACACTCAATAGATACTTTAACTTGTGTTAGGCTACGAATGTCTTAAAAAGAGAGAAAAAGGTGATTTTGATTTACTTTAGTCAATGTAAAACATAGGCTGAATTTTAGTATTGCGCCTATCCGAAATTAAATTTCATCATTTTTGTCCAAAGAAACACGTCTCCGTTAATCCTTTCAGATGGAGATATTTTTGATGGCAAGCTTTACAGCAGGGCAAAAATCAGTACTTTTGTTTTTTGGGGGACACCTGATATGTGAAATCTCTCGGCCACCTTAAGATCAAGGATTACTTATTATACATTACAATCATTGTTATTTCAAGACATTCTCAAAACTTACAGCTAAACTACTCTCTGGACGAGGTTTGAGGTCATTACAAGCAAAATCAGCAGTGCCAAAATCACACATTAAAGGCAATGGCCGATCGCTAATAGCCTCGTCCCCAGGGGGCCCCAGATTTTTTTTACCGAAGTGGTCAACATTTTGGTATCAGAAAAAGCTACTATTGTTCTCATTTACCCTGTTAATAATTTTAGGGCTAAAGATGTTGGTTGGAAGTTTAAACAAAATGTGCCCCATTTGTCGAGCCGATTAATTTTACCCCGTTCTCTATGGGCTACACAATCACGTTTAGCCTCACATCAAAACCCGATTGACACTATCGGCGTGACCTTTAAGCTGGGGTTTTTGGGGTGAAGTCCATTCTGTCAAAAATGAAAACTTAATATTACTTAATTGGGCCATCCCCCTAAAGAAGAACTTAGCAGTGCATAATAAAGGAGAACCTGTACAACAAATTAATATTATACAAGAATAATTATTGCCACATATCGAGTGGTTACATCGAAAAAGCAGAATTATATTAACCATAAATGAAATGAATTAAACCATCTAGTCTGACCGCACTATTTAAATTTCGAGGGTTGACAAACACAAAGACGTACTCAAAACTGAAAAGAATATTAAAGATTCTTTAATTTGTGTTCAAATCTAAAAATTGTTCTTTGTTTATATATGTTTGCTACATACCCATATATGAGCTTTAGGAGATGTTTCCATTTTGAGTAATGAATAGATTTGCTTAGTAGAAAAATTAAAAATCACATTTCTCAAAAGCAGTCTTACAGCAGAAGTAAGGAAATTCTTTAACATTTCTTTAAGTTTGAGTTACGTCATTCTGTTTGTCAACCCTCGATTTGCACTAGTGTATAACGTGTTATGCGATACGTCTGGCACGTTCAATTATACATGTCACATAGAAATCACATTGTGGAAACGTCACAATGTGAAGGTGTATGACGCAACTGTGCTGTCCGTATCGCAATAATACACATCTCTCATATAGCACTATCGCAAATATCAAATATCGCATGGTCAGACAAAATGTTTAATTCATTTTTATGGTTAGTGTAATTCCGTTTCTCATGATACCACTTGATATGTGTTCAAAAATTCTTTGTTATAGCATATATTGTATAAGCTATTCTTTAGTAATGGGTTCTCCTTTAAGATGGCCCCCACAACTGTGGTTTAATCACATTTATTGAAAATTTTGCAATGAGCTCATAAATATTCATAACCTGTCCCAAAAATATACAGCACAAGACACATCCAATTTTCTAATCAATGTGCCAACTTTAGAAGTTCATTACTATTTGGTTTAGTCTGTACAATGGATAATGAATTTTTCTTGGATAAGATGCAAAGGGCTCATTAATATTCATCACCTGTCAAAAAGTATACCAGCACCTGACCACATCATGTTCTATTACCCATGTCCACCAGTTGTAGTTCATTTACGATTCGGTTTAGTCTGCAGAGTGGATTAATGAATTTCTTCTGCTAGTGTAGGCATCCATCAGACAGGCAGGCCGGTATCCATCTGCATGATCATAACATAGGCCCCTCCACAACATGGTTGGGGGGCCAAAAACACTGCGGGCACGTCATACCACTTGCCAGATACCAGATGGGGCAGCCACGAAATCCCAAAGTTAGACATCTTCATTGGTTTCACACTCATACCAAATCCTTGATTAAAAATCCTGATTTTTTTTTTTATAGGTTAATTAAGCATACTTCTTATTCCAAAAACTTGAGCTGTAGAAGCAACTCCATTGTAAGGGTGTTTTAAAATATATATGAATAACAGACAAGGAAGAGGTTGTAAATGGGGCAATGGTAACACTTATGACCTGGCCCACTCAAAGCACCAGAAATTGGTAAATTGTGTTTTGCAGTCGTATATATTGAATGAGGCTTGTTGGCTGCCATTATCTGAGCCAGAGTATTGTTGCTTTAATGATATAATGATATATTTTATACAACACCACATTTCTACAGAGAGGAAGAGAGAAGGGGTTGAGAGATGAGCAGTTCAGTCTTCTAATGACCCTGTGCATAACCCTGTGGATCTATTGATTTGTTTCCTTATTTATGGTTGGCGCCAATCATGGGGTAAATTATAAAATAGAAACTGTTCCTTCTAATACCAAATCTCAATTTTGACGGAGTAAAATGGTGGAATGAGGTGGTTCGATGATCACCCACCTTTGATCATGTGCTTCTGGGTATACATGGGTAATTCGACAAATAGAAACTTTCCTCTGATACCAAAATCTCAATTTTTTGAACGGAGTAAAATGGTGGAATGATGTGGTTCGATCTGATCACCCACCTTTGATCATGTGCTTCCGGGTATCCTAAAAAAATAAAGCCACTTAATCAAGCAGAGTTTTTTAAGAACACAGTTCCATACAATTGTTCAAGTTTCGTGTAATGAAGGGCAAGATTATACTTGATGTGATATAAGAGCACATTTACTTTTATATATTTCTATAAAAATACACAATTTAGAGTGCCCCGCTATACTCTCCAGCTTCCAGAGTTTGTTCCTCTTCAGTCAGCAATGTCTTGGTTATGTCTCGGTATGTGTATGCACTTTGAATTAGAATGAATTTTTAATAGAAACTTGAAGAACATTTTCTGACACTAAAAAGTTGCACATTGTCATTTATTTTGGGACTTCTGAAAAATTGGAAAGAAATAGATATTGGAATAATATCTGCCACACACACTCCAACCTACGCCACACCACACACACCTGCACAACACACCCGTTTTTGCTGGGAAATAGGGCAAGGATATATACTAGCCTATGCCAATTGTGGCTGTATATTTCAGGTTTTCGCTATAACTGTAGAATCTTTGTATACTTTGTATGCATTTACTATAAAATGTAGTCAATTAGTTGGGAACTGATTCTCTGTCTTCTGATCAGGGGGACATCCCTTTAATATGCAACTCCACTGTCTACAGCAACTTGGGATGTTCTGCACGTTCTTCATAGCCCCGTTGGTACATATCTCAGACGCGTGTTTAAGTTTGGGAACGTTAATATTTTATTATTCATTTACTTATTTATAAAATTTGACATTACACTTAGGCAGGACCCAATAATGATAAGACAGTAAATTAAGGTACACTCTGGAACAGGGAAAGATTTATGAGAAGTCGTTCTGGATTTTTAGATGCGGAGGAATGAAGTTGGGACACATGCATGCATATTTTTGCATGCTAATGGTGTAACGTATGCATACACAAGCACACCACACAAACACACCCACATAAAAATGGATCGTGGGGACCATCACTCCACTCGATACTCATAAAAATATCTTTTATATGTCCAAATCTGACTCAGACTCTCCAGGTAACGAGAAGTAGTTCATTTCATAAGATGTAATACTAATATGACAGTCATGTATACATGTAGGGAGTATGTTGAATATGGATTTCATCCAGAAACTCATTCAAGTATCTTTCATCTTAAAATTATACCTTCCCCCAATACACAGAGCAGTCTAGCAATCAATATATTAACATTTGCCATCAGCAGATGAGGATTTTACATTATTTCTAATTTACGACAAGCCTGTTTCTGTTCTATAAACAGCATTGAAAGAATAAAAGAGTTACAGTCCAAAGATGTGCCATTAGAGAAAAGCAAATTCAGACCCGACCAATCAGCACTTTCTAATTTTAAAGTTAGACCCACTGTAAGTACAAACAAATACTGCAAGTAAACTTGTCATCATCCCCCTGGCAAGAGGCAGTCTGGAACATACCTCAGATGAACCCTTTTACCTTGGTCCCTGACCTTTTGACATCATCCACACATGAAGAAACCCCCTATTGCACCTTAAACCCCAATTCTGGTGGAAATCAGATCGTTACACTTTTCGAGGATACGTGAAAAGCATAACTTAACCAACTGGAATAACACACACATAAACATACTCCGTATACACAGACAATGCCACGCTATCGCAAAATACCCCTCTTCTGTTCAAGCAGGGGGAATAAAAGCCACGAATGGTGCATAATTAAAGATGGCCACACAAGGACACAATCATAGTTTTCCAGATTTTAAATTTGGAACAAGAAGTTGAACTGTGACTAAGAGAAAACTAATCACATTTTATCAAACTACATACATAACTCATTAATAATTCATACCTGGCAGCACTAGCCCTTATAATGCCCCCATCGCCCGTCTATATTACAAGTTTAACGCTGTTGTTGAATTGGTAGAGTGGACTCATTAATATCATAACCTGGCAGTAATATACAGCTGCAGACTTGTCCATGCTCAGCTCATCCCTACCAAGTTAAGTTTCATAGGCCATTCATTTAGTGGAGAGTGGATAACAAATTCCCTTAAAGGTGCTCGTTCCGATTGCCTTGGGGGCCCCCTGATTTACCCGGAAGTAGTATCAAAGTTGACATCCGATAAAGGCCATATTTTTCTCATTATCGTCCTGAAATTTTCGCTTACAAAATCCCTTCTTTGCAAAGATATAAACAAAACTTCCCTTTTAATGGTTAACCATCATATTAGCACAGTAGTGAATAGAGCCTTGCAATATTCATTATACTTCTATTATTAAAACTGCAAGGTTGTTTCCACACTACTTGAATGGTAAAGTGAATGCGGTGCCAGGCTCTCATATCAAGTGATCAATGGAGAACAATATACACATAAATCGGAACACACCCCACCTTTAACTTCCCCCACCTGAGTTCAAGGCTGTCCTACTGTATACTACGCTTACATCTACACCCCTGCCAAAAATAGAAGTGGGTCAACTAAAACAAAAGTGCATTTTTTTTTTCATGGCATATTATTTTTTGAATATAATTCCTCCTAAAATGTTTTTAATCATTTTTGGCTAATACAACATCAAATCAATTTAGTCTTTTTAATTTAATGCACCTGTTTTAACAGTAAAAGTTCTCATATACATGGATGACCTGGAATCCCAACCCCATCTGTAAAGTTTTGGGTCGATATTTCAACCTGTTTGGATGTGATAGCTCAAATCGTGAGTTTTGTTTCCTGTGACTCTTAAGTTTAATGATATTTATATTCATATCCCTGATATTTCATTAAAAAGCAAAAATTAGCACTTTTTTGAAGAATAATTGATATTTTTGCAGAGTTATGTTGCAATTGTCTACAAAACTATACTGCAAACGGAATGCGAAAAAATGCGTATTTTATCTGAAATAAGTTATTTTGTATTAAAATTGGTATCCCAGATTGGCCTTAATTAAACGGCTGAGCTAGAAATGCTAGGTTTATGTCCGTCCATGATGTAAATAGTGCCACCTCAGAAAATCACATCTAAAACATTATCTAACTTGAACTGCCCTGAACATAAAACAACTAAGGGATGATGCGTAGATATGTACATGGCGTATTTTCCCGTCTATTCACATTGGAAGGCCGTTTCCAGCAGGCCGTGGAATTATTATCAGGATCCCGATATTACTTATTCTATTACAAAATTCCTTCGTTTGTGACACAGACATTTTCAAGCTTACCTATTCACAGGTATAGTTTACCAGCCTGTTACCAATGCAACCGTGTAAGAAACTCTCAAAAAAATGTGCTAAGATTGTCTGTTAATGATAGTCAAATCGTTGATACAAGCTAGAGGTCAGACTGCCACTTGATCCGAGCTCACTGGTGGATGCTCAGAAATGTAACGCCAAGCCCATACACCTAAAACTTTACAGCCAGAAAAATGCACATTCTTGTTGATTTTTGCCAGGCGAAACCTTCGCTTATACAATGATCCTTAGATATCCAGATCATGTCTGCTTGTGGTTATTTCAGAAAGTTTAAGTAACCGTCGCAAAATTGGCACAGTGTTTTTTTGAAGATTGCAAAATAGGCTTCCAAAAAATGGTGGGGCTATAGCATGTTCGTATTGCTACGACGAGTGTGACATATTTAACACAGTAGTAGTAGTGCACAGTTGTAATATTTTATTAGTATGGAACTTTGAAATCGGTCAAGATGCGAAGAAAAGTGTCCGCCTGCCTCGTTGTCGTTTGTATTAGTTGTAATTCGCAGCGAAAATAAAGCGTGTTCATGCCCATTCTCAGACTTAACCAGTACAGTCAGAGGACTTATTGTATACAAGAATGCTCTTTGACTCAAGGACTTTTCCAGGAGGTGCATCACGCCCCCCCCTTTTTTTTTTCCAAAATAATTTTTTTTGGGGACAATTCATCATACTTACTCATATATGAAATCACACTGAATTAATGATAAGTTGAAAAATATGCATGTCTTGTATTGCCTGCCATTGCGGTTTGTGAATGATAGTCCTCATATGACCTGATATTGACATGTGACCCTTGACCTCAGAGGGTTTGCGTGTAATATCTATAACCAAGTCCAACAAACCAGTTTGGGTTCCAATTGACTTTTCAATTTCGGTAAATTTTACATTTTAAGCCTATCTACAACTATGACCTTTTGACCTTGGGTATGTGACCTTTAACTTTGGTATTGACCTTTGACCTCATCACAAAATGCGGGATCCCACATTGCACCTATGACGCAAATTTGGTTTTTGAAGTAAGGCGATCTTCGGCAAATTGAACCGTTTTTTTTCACAACATCAGCAGACTACAACAACACACAACTGGTGGACAAAGTGATCCCTATGTGTCCTTCCTCCTAAGGCAGATGACACAAAAAAAATTATGTTTTTTATGTGATAAAGATATCTAATATTTTTCTGTTGTGCACGATAGAAAATCCTAGCATGATTCTCTCTAGGGCCATTTTACGACAATAAATGTCTGAAATGTTCTCGACAGGTGTTCTACAACTAATCAAATGTAAATTTGAGCAATTTGTTATCCTCAGAACATCTCCCTGTAAGGGAAATGAAGAATATTTACAAAAAAAAATGTTTTGCTTGCTTTTCTAACCACAAAGAAATATAAATGATCAGGCCTGAATTAGATGAATATAACTCCGGGATTATGCTAAACTCCTACAAGAGCCTGGATCATATTAATGCTTTTGCAAACCCTAAAGGCAACTACAGTCGCTCACATTGGCCTTTCACAACTAGCACATCTCCTTGTACAGAGCGCACCATTAAGGTAAAGGTAAGGGTAAAGGGGACGGACCTTGTACACAGAACTGAGTGCTCATCTCTCTTTCGAAGCATTGGGCCAGACTCCTCCATATAATGTTGCTGTATGGGATCGCCACACCGCATCTACAGCGAGTCTGTTACCTTCCCAGCATTGAAAAATGCTGGTACCCACTTATACACCTGGGTAGGGAAGGAGTAATTTGAGTAAATCTCCCTTACTTAAGGGACGAAACACATTGACCCCCAGCAGGGCTCGAACCCACAAACTTTGGCGTGCGGCGCTGAACGCTGATCCACTGGACCACATATTGACCACACACCTATGTACAGGAGCGACTATTTTGATTCAATACACCCACAGATGATAATTGCAAATAGTGCGTCCGCTCGGATGGCAGTGGTCTACAGAATTAATATTTTACATGGTAACGCTTAGTCAACGCATTGTTTGTCATGTTGAAGTATGGCACCAGTTCACCAGGTGGCAAACTGCAAGCAGCAAACATGCCAAACTATTGTTTTGCTTCGATTTTGCTAAAAATATATTACGAGAAATATTTCTTTCCTGTCAAACTGGGAACATTTTATAGTTGAGAATAATTATGTTCCTCTATACTAAAACTAATAAGTTTTAATAGGCTTTTTGTTGTTGAAAAGGGATATCAAACATGTCACAGAGTGGTTTCAT
>JAMKCH010025985.1:0-21723 GCA_023653785.1 Ophioderma brevispina
ATAATTTAAATATTATTACTGTCAGTTTCATTTGGGTCTTTCCACATTGCCTTTTCTGAGTCAAGCAAATGATCAAACATCAATGAAAGTTATCAAACAAGTAATCAATCAATTAATCAGGGCAAATCAGGATGGCGATCAGACGGTAATTCAGAATTGACTTTGTTCATCCTCCAAACAAAAATTGCATACATCAGCACATCAGTAATTTCATATACCATATTTTGGGTCAATTATTGTTAACTTTAATCAAGGCTTAATTACTTTTTATGGCCCTGTTGGGTATATACAAGTAATCTCTACAATATCTTAACTTAAAGGTTTGTGACCCGAGCACAACCTTATTCTCGCACTTTACCAAATCAAAATTGAGATTTTGCTATCAACAGGAAGAATCACTCATTATAATAGCGATCAAGTAATTTTAAGGGAACATCAAAGTGAATTTTAGTAATATGTTAATAATAACTTTCTTATTGGAATTGGAAAATATTTTTAAACAATAAAAAAACAATACCTTTATTCCTCAGTCTTAAAAGAATGAGATAAACGATTGTTTTTTAGCCACAAGCCAGGTCATCTTTGTGCAAGTCTCATATAACATGCGAAACCATTATTTATAGTTGTAAAACAACTCAACTGCACCATATTGTTTTACTTAAAATGGTAATCTCCAGTTTTTTATATGAAGGCCATAGATACATGGCAGCAGCTAAAATATATACATTGATTCTCCATAATTATTGTTATTAAGTATAGGCTATTGTTTTTTTTATTTATTATCACTATTATTGTGAGTGTTACCAATTTTTAATCAATTTAATAATATTATTATCCATTAGTAGTTTTGTAGTCTTGAATAGAACTCTGGCATGTAGAGTTTCCTAATTTTTGTGATTTTAAATATATCATTTAAAAGAGCGAAACAATAGAACTTAAAAATTAAATTGGAACATTATGAACCAAATTAAAGGGACATTGAGAGATTTTTGGGAAGGGCACCCCAAGTTTTTGACAAAGCCAAATTATTGCTTGTAAGATTGTCAACTCCAAATAACAAATACTCAAAGGAATAAGGCAAACAACCTTTTTGAGCATTTGTTTTAAAATTACAAGTCTGGCCTGGACAATTAATTACACCGAGGCCTACCTAGTGACTAAACTACACAAGATACTCATATTTTAAACAGTATCTTGCAATTAATTGCAATTTTCAGCAGTGGTTTTAATTTGTTCACTGTAGAACTAGGAGCAAAGCAGTGCCGGTTTTGATCAACACCAGATCTCTCAATGTCCTTTAAAAGTAAATGGTCGTGCTGACAAGCTCATGCCTGAATTGGCCCATCCTCTTTCCTTAGCATTGGTAGCCCATACTCCTCCGTAGTATTTTTGCTGTGGGGGGTTTGCCCTTTCCTCCCTCACAGCGAGTTCCTGTTACTTTCCCAGTATTGATTAACACTGGACCATTATACACCGGTTTAGTAGTAATTGTGGTAAACTCCTTACTCAAGGGCACAACACTTGGCCGCAGCGGGACCTCCGAACCCACGACCTGTAGAGTGCGGGACGATGGCTCAATCCCCCAATACCACACCCTTGAATAAGTTGACACAAAAAAAAGGAAAAAACGGGCTTGAAAAGTAATTATCATAGATTTTAAAATTTTAATATTTTTTGCTTTTTAATGTTTTGTTAATTATACTTTCCAATTCCCAACACCTTGCATTACCTCATATAATTACTATCGACCTGCATTGTTATGTGGTACACATACATCAGATTCTACACATGAACATCCAATAATTTACACAACCTTTATACAAAATATAAAAAACTACAAAATACAAGCCTTTGAATTTTGTTGGCATGTGTATATTTAAAAATTAATGAACACCACCGATCCTTTCCTTTATTGAGCTTATAAATTTACTTGGATGATCGCAAATGTACCGAAAAGGCTATTATAAACTCACTTCAGTGTACTATATTTGAAGTGAATAAAACATGTTTTGAATTTTTGTATAGCATGTCTGTATATTGGTACAAAAATGTGATAATTAAGTCCAACTCACGCTGAAAATATATACATAATGTACAGTTATATGTACCCAACCAATAATAGCCGATTTGGTTGTGTAAGTAATTTTTAAATTGTACAAAGTTGCATATAAGCTGAATCCTATGATGACTTACAAGATTCCTGTTTAATACAACATGTTTGGGAAAGCTTTACTTGGGATTCGCACCCTCACCCTGCATTAATCTCATACCATAATGGGGCCAGGGCATTCACTCTGAAAGATGACATGGAATATGCTGTCATAAACCATCATCGGGTTCAGCCAATTTTATCATATAATTACCAATTATATGCAGAAGGCAGCTGCGGATCCAGGGAGGGACGGAGGGGGCGCGCCCCTCCCGGTAATTCTGCAAATTCTTGCAAAATCAGCCCATTTTGAGCTATTTTGGACCAGTTACAGCCTTTCAGCCCCCCGGTAATTTTGACATTTTTCAAATCCTGGATCCGCCATTGGAGGGTATAATGTAATTACGCCCAATTTTCAGTTCTGCAACTGCAGTCATTTGGGAAACCATCTTAAAAACCACTGACCTAAAAGGTCTCTTCATACTTCATTGCACTGCATTGAAAATAGATGAAAACCATCTCTAACTCAACACAGCAGCAGCAGTGCAATGCAATTTGGACTATATTGCTTCTGTGTTAAGTCAGAGATGGTTTTCATCAGTGCAGTTAAGTGTGAATGGACCTTAAAACTAAGCTTGTTTGTACTAATATGCTGAATCCAAATACGTTCTTAATCATGCAGAATTCTGAATTTTTGAGAAAAAAAATCTGAGCGAGTGAAGTCGTCTTCAGGGCTATAAAGGTAACGAGAGGGCAAGACCAAGGACGAAGCTAAAGATGAAAATCTTGAACTTCCTCCTCAAGAGCAGAAACTCCCTGGTGGTCAAAATCATAAAACTTGTGTACTTTAAGACATCACATCATAATCACACTTCAAGGATGGTCCAAATGTATTCCAAAACCAATCACTACTATTCACTTTTATATCAAGTCTCCCTTAGACAAACCATCTCATGTCTCACTTGGAAAAAAAAAAAAAAAAAAAATATTGCTTCTGTGTTAAGTCAGAGATGGTTTTCATCAGTGCAGTTAAGTGTGAATGGACCTTAAAACTAAGCTTGTTTGTACTAATATGCTGAATCCAAATACGTTCTTAATCATGCAGAATTCTGAATTTTTGAGAAAAAAAATCTGAGCGAGTGAAGTCGTCTTCAGGGCTATAAAGGTAACGAGAGGGCAAGACCAAGGACGAAGCTAAAGATGAAAATCTTGAACTTCAAAGATTCCTCCTCAAGGGCAGAAACTCCCTGGTGGTCAAAATCATAAAACTTGTGTACTTTAAGACATCACATCATAATCACACTTCAAGGATGGTCCAAAGATATTCCAAAACCAATCACTACTATTCACTTTTATATCAAGTCTCCCTTAGACAAACCATCTCATGTCTCACTTGGGATTCAGTTTTTTCTTGATATTGAAAGCATTAAAAAGTCTATTAAGACATTGTATAATAGCATAATAAGCATGGGTATATAATAAATGCTATTGCTATACATCATTGCACAATTAAGGCATGTTTGTTACCATGACGACTTGGCAAACGCACCTCACAAGGTATTTCGACAAAATAACACGGGATAACAATCCGGTTTACAATTGAAATTCAATTTGCCTAGATTGCCTAGAACGTCCAACTTACAATTTGTACAAATGTAGGTTGCCATATTTGGCAATATTGTGACGTTGTCTAGTTATTGTTTTGTTGTTGTTTTTTATGTTCAGGTATATCAAAGCAATCTTTGAACATTTATCATGTGTTACATAATACAGAGGAAAACACCACCTTAAAGGGGCATTTGGTGATCCACAGCCTTGTAAAAAAAAAAAAAAAAAAAACCCCCCCCCGATTTGTATTTAAAAATATACCATTAGAACCATTGGCTTAAGTATAGCATGTGTGCCTAATCTTACATGCAAACGTGATCTACTCCAGAAGAAATTTGCCATTTTGTTGTATTTTCTGCGTAAACAGAAATTACAACACAGTGGCCTAAGGAGCAGTGTGGTATGAACGTTCACTCAAATTCAAAACGCACCATCAAAATCAACTGAAATTTAAAAAAAAAACCTTTTCTTGAGGCCATCAAGTGAACAATAAACAGAAAGTGAAGGTCCTGGGATCACAAAATCAAAATGCACATTTAACATAACATATGTACTTGCATGGAGTACCAAAGTTACAATATATTCATCATGGAGCCAGAATGGGCACGTTGAAATTTGGAGAAGTATGCCGTAAATATGAATAATTAACTGGTGTCTAACTTTAAATCATTGCAGTTCTGGTATCCTGGTAGATTCACATGGAAAAATGACCACAGATTTATATTACACTAAGCACATGTAATTTCATTAAATTCTCCAGTTAGACTAAAAATGTTGGCAAATTAGCAGTGCTCACAGAGGAGATAAAAAAAGAAGAAAGTAATTTACTCTGTACAATTATATTTTTTCATTAGATACATTTTTTTTAATTGACTTGAAATTCAGATTCAATGCTTTACAATAATGTAGGTATGTACATTCTTTGCAAGCATGTGAAGCAAGCTGATCTGCTCACACCCATATTGGCAAAATGAAATTGAAATATCGGCAAAAGATGAGAAAAATAATGGAATACAAAAGAAGTATATCCTATCAAAGTCTCATAACTTCGCAATTAACCCACGGCACCAAAACCTGTGTACTTATCTGCACCTAAGCACTGTTTTGATTGGTTACTTGGAAGGTAATATCATGTAATGAGCATATCAGAGATATTGTAACAAAGGCAGTATGGTCAAAATCTGGTTGAAGTCATGGTTTGGCTCTTTAAAGTCAATGTGGTTCAAGTCAGGTTACCACTCAGTTCAAGTCACACCTATTAGTTCAAGTCACACCTATAATTAGTTCAAGTCACACCTTGGCTCAGGTCAAGCCAAATCTTGACTCAAGTCATGCTTAACAATGGGTGACCAGGTGAGGGTAGTTCAAGTCACATGTTGGATCACATCACTGCTTATTATTAAGTTAAGGGTTAAGTTCAAGTCACTGCTTCAGTCAAGTTAAATTTCAGTTAAATCACACCTTACCTCAAGTCACTGCATGCTGGAAAGCAAGTTAGAGCTCAATTCAAGTCATACCTTAGCTAAAGTCATGGCTTGGTTCAAGTCAGAGTTCATGCAGTTCAGTCACATATTGCCACAAGTCAACGCTGCTTGGTTCAAGTCAGCTCAATTCCAAGGCACACTGTGGTTTCAAGTCATGCTTGGTTCAAGTCCCTTCATTGTAAATCAATGTCAGAGCCAGTTTTAGCAGACATTGTCTTGAAATCAAAGCTGGTTCAAGTCAAATCAGAAGTTCTGTTCAAATCATGCCTTGGCTCAATTTGCCACAGTCAAGTCAAGCCAAAGCTCAGTTCACGTCAAAACCGCTGACTTAAGACTAGTCAAGTGAGCTCATAAGTCTAATTTACTTTCAAGTTAATGCTTAGTGTATGTCAGAGCTGTTCCAGTCAAGCCAAGCCAAGAGGGCAGTTCAAGTTTACACTTTGTCTCAAGTCACACTTTGGTTCAAGCAACTCAAAGAGTTCCATTCAAGTCAAACCTTGTCTCAAGTCACAGTTTGGTTTAGTCAGTCAGCTCTGTTCACGTCACATCTTGCCTCGCGTCACTTGCTTGGTTCAAGCCAAGTCAGCCCAGTTCAAATCACACCTTAATTGCCTCAAGTCTCAGTTTGGTTCACTTCAACTCATTCAAATCCCATCGTGTCTCAAGTCCTGCTTGTTTCAAGTCAAGTCAGCTATGTTCAAGTCACATTTAGCCTCAGTCACTGCCTTCGGTTTAGGTCAAGGTCATCTGAGTCTCAATTGCACCTTGCCTCATGTCACTGCTTGTTTAGGTCAGTTCAGCTGAGTTTCAAGTACACCTTGCCTCATTCACTGCTGGCAATCAAGCAAGTCAGCTCCGTTCAGGCACCCTTAGCTCAAGTTCACTGTTAGGGTTCAAGTCAGTCAGCTCAGATCAAGTCTCAACCTTGGCTCCATGCCCTGGTTTGGCTTGCACTACCTGATATGCTCCTCCAAACCTTTGCTCAAGTCAACACCTGTTAAGTCGAAACAGAGTTCAGTTAAGTCACACCTTTGTTCAGGTCAAGTCAAGTGGATCAAGTCATTCTTGGTCTGTTCCCTATGTTTTCATTTGACCTCAGGCCCTTGGTCCAAGTCAAGTGCAACACCTGGCTCAAGGCTATTCTGGCAAGTCACCAAGTTCATTCTCACAATGATCATGTGAGTCATTGCAATTACTCCAAATTTAATAGCATATATTTTGTAGTATTATTATGTCAATTAGCATGCTTATTTTTCTTATATGTGATGCATCTGGGAAAACCTTCCACATCTCAAAATTTTTATATTTTGAGCTTTTGACTATCATTGCAAAAGTTTGAAAATATAAAGTTTCCATAACTTTTTCTTCTTTTTTTTCTATGATACAAAGATCAAAAGTTATGCCGTTCCTACAATCTGACACCAAATGAAGTACAACTAACGATTTTAAGGTAATTTTCTTTAATTTTTTCAAAATTGTCCTGTGCGACATGTGGCGGGTTTTTTTTCAAATCACATCACATATTTTGTTGTACATACTGTTAAGCTTGTTTTTGAAATAAATGCCCCTACCCCAAAGGGTATAGTCTTCACAAACAGGCCTGTACGCTGGGGAGGTGCGGGGGTGGCAGTCCACCCCCAATTCCACAAAATTGGAAAAAGTTCCACTTTTGATTTAAAAAAAAGTGCACTTTTTCGAAGTCCGCAACCCCCCCCCCCCAAAAAAACAAATCAATCAATCCGGCTATGGCCCTTTTCTCAATGAACACTAAATTGGGCAAAAATTGCAAATAAAGAATGTGGGTAAACAACCATGATATTTGACCAAGTCAGTCTAACTCAATTTGGGGTCAGTATGATATCAAAGTCAGCTAACCTCTACTGCAGTCTTTTGCTATGTGCATGTTGTTCAGAGGGCGAACCAAATAATAGAGCTATCTACACGAAGTACTTAAAACAGGCATAATGAAAATCCAGCTCACCCCCAACAAACTTCAAAATCTGCTGCTGGAGATAGCCTAATGATAGACACCAGTTGTGTAGCTGTGCCACTGACATACACACAACCTACCCACTCTAGAGAAAAAGCAGCTATCTAGACTCTGGGCTAACTTGAAAACTTTAAATTGTCCAGCACCAACATACAAAAACATATTTGTTGAAAATCTATTCTGCACAGCCCATAGCATGAATATGGCATTTAGAAGTATTGCCATTCACAAAGGACATATTTGTGTGACGTTTTTTAGTCATGGTACAATTGCACGTTCATTTTCACAGTTAAGTATGTGCCCAAACGCGTTACACATGACATCATTTCGGGCATGCATTTTACTCTAGTAGCTCATTGTGGTTTTGTATGCATTATATGTCCAGAGCTAAACTCTTCCGGAATCCATAATTGAAGGTCCAGGAACAATATTTGGTTGGTAAACATAATTCTCACTGACGCCGAAAATGCTTGAAATGGCCACGCCCCTCTTTGGGGGGTCACGCCCCTTTTGAGTGAAAGTCTACGACTGTACTAAAGAATCGTTGGAATAGGAGGTGAAGAACCACTCAAATGCGGATATGGCCACATATGGGGGGTCAGTAATACATTTATATCAAAAAGTCAAAGGTTTTTAAGATAATCTGTCAAAAACTGATTACCCATACGCGCCTTAACATTATGACATGAATTCATATGGTTTTCATGCCCAAACAGGAAAGGAGGTCACCATACACCTTGGATCTTGCTCTAACTCTCCTCAGGGATAATTTCTGGGTAGCCGAAGGGTAGGTCACAAACAGAAAATTAATATTCTTTCCGTTCTACAAACCGGTCAGCCCGTAAAAATTTTTGACCGTGAGCAAAAAATGTGGGAATTATATATAGTTAACAACGGTGCATTTTTAAGTGCCGTTATAACAGTGTATTTGCTCCAAAAATCAATGCGTTATAGCTAGTTATGACGGTTGTATTGCACAGAACTATTGACCATTTGGATCTCAATTGGGATATAATCAGCATTAATGGTAACTCCTTTCCGTTTTCATTGGAGGAGTCAAAAATGCCCCCTGTAAAGTGAAAGATAGTGTTTATCCATTTTATAAGGACCCAATAGAAGCGTTAAATCTGCTAAGGGTTTTTAAATGATCTAAAAGCACAAAGCATAGCTTTGACCATGAAACAAGCAAAGGATCAAAGATTTCCATGCCCCCAGTATCCCCTCCCCTCCCCCCGTGGTTGTGGTCCGCAATTGGGGGGAAATAAAGTCGCTAAAAATGACCAATTTGTATACTTGCATCGAGCGATGTTAATGTACGGCAGGGGTGGGGTCCTAAGGGACGGAGCTTCCCGTAAGTCCGGGTTTGTCATTTAGAAGCTAAACATTAGTGTTCAGGGCACAAATTTTCCCGTTTCTTTCACGTCTTACCTTCCCGTTTTCTTCTTCTCCACCTTTCTCTTCTCCTGTGCCCTTCTTTCTTCCCTCTTTGTCTTTCTCTTACTTTTTTCCTTCCATTTTGGACTCCTTCTCGATGTATTGTGTGTGTGTGTTTGTGGGGGGGGGGCTTTCCCCCGTGCCCCTCCTCCATTGGGTACGCCAATGTTAATGTGCGCGTTAAAAAGGGGTAATTTAGCGACTCTTGCATTTTGGAGACACAAAAGGGGGCCCAATTTTAGGGGGTCGTGAAATTTTTAGCCTGCTTCAGGGGAACCGGCAGAGTTAGTGCATGTTAGTTATTTAAAGATCTTCAGCAGCTTTTACCCTGCCATTAGGCCCTACAAATGAAAACGACACGGTAGAAGTTAGGCTATTTTGTGAACCTTTTTTGTTTCATGGCATTAGCATAATTTTTGCTGTTTCATGGTCACAAGATGCAGTTAGTGTCTTTTTACCGGTGCGAGCACATAAAAACCTACATTCAGAATAAAAAAGATAATGAAAATAGTGAAGAATTATTTTAGCTCAAAGTTTGCATTTGGTTATCAAGAGGATAAATAGGCTTTCATAAAACGTTTAGTGGGTCATTGGACTTTGAGGAAAAATAGGCCTATTTGATGAGAGATTAAAAATCCTGTTTGGCCGATTTTGAGCCAAACAAAGATGCATCGTTTACATGAGTAACATGGCCATCAGGAGTGATTTGAGTAGCCCATTTAACATCAACTTATTGTAAAACAAACAAAGTGGGAGTAATGAAGGATTATAAAAATAATTCACGCGAAGATTACAAAAGAAAATGCTGAGTGAATAAATGTTCAATTTCCCAAATAAGAAAGTCAAGATAGCTGGGTTAAGACCACAGTTTACTTGGTGAGCAAGATTTCATGGTTGTACCTATCTAACCAAACTTGGGAGCAAAGTGAAACTATAGAAGGTTTTGTATCCACTTGAACAAACAACGCCAGATTGAATTTTAAGTTTTAATTCCAATTTACTTACAGAAAAACTTTAGTTTTAGTTCTTCTTGCAATTCATGGACGCGGGGTATACTGTAGTTATGCAAAATAATTTCTTAGAGATGTAAACCAAGAATCTCTGAGCAGTTCACTGTATGTTTCATGGAACGAGGAAATTGATATGGGAGTGATTTTCCATAACTGACTATCTTTATGATTGAACAATGGTAATTTAATTGTCAAGTATTTACTTATAATTATGCTACACAATAGTTTTTCAAACTCTGTTTTTGGCGAGAAGAAATCGATACCATCTGACAATTGCATGGGTGATATTGTCTGCTTTTGCTCTAATGTGTTATGGTATACGTCGGTGTCAATCTCTCTGCATTGTAGGGCTAAAATGGCCAAACAGAATTTTTAGGTCTCTCCGCAAAAATATCGGAATAGATTTCTGAACCCAAAGTCCGAAAGGACACCAAATAAAAATCTTCTGATAGCATGTTTATCCTGTAAATCAACAAAACCACAAATTTAAGCCAAAAATAACGTTTACCTTTGAAGACAAAATTTCCCTGATACTAGGGTTTTTATGGCTCACACTGTAGATAGATCATGTAAAGACCCTTCATCAGCATTTAATCCTGCTTGATGCTTAGAGGGAACTTTTACATTAACATTTAAACTTGTCCCTATAAATGGGAGGAGAAAAGAAAAAAATAATATTTTCACTTTACGATTAGCCATTTTGACCCCCCCCCCCCATGAAAACGCCAAGGGAAGTAGTAACATTAAAATGCTGATATATCCCAGTTGAAATCCAATGGTAATTAACTGTGTGCAATACAAACATCAAACTGATGAGGGGTGGAGCAAATACACGGTTATAACAGCATTATAAAATGCACGGTTTTCATCCACTAATATTACAAATTTCTGCTCAAGTATCAACATAAATGTTGAAGGGTGCCATTTGAGACCGGAAAAAGATTAATTTTCTTTTTTGTGACTACCATTAGTACCCCAAAAAGTATCACTGAGGGGAGTTGTTAGAGCAAAATCTCAAGGGTATGGTGACACCCTTCCTGTTTGGGCATGACAAACATATGAATTCATTATATTGTGTATAGTGCCCGATATGGTGAAATCAGTTTTTGACATATCTTAAAAACCTTTGGGCACGTTTGGATATTAAAAATAGATGACTGACCCCCCATAAGGTGGCCAGGTCTGCACAATTTGAGTGGTCTCTCAACCGTCTAGATCCAACGGTTCTGTAGACACAATCAGTAGTACTTCACTCAAAAGGGGCCTGGAACACCAGAAAAAAGGGGGCGTGGCCAATTCAGCATTTTCGGCGTCAGTGGAATTATGGTTAACACCAAAAAAATTGTTCATGGACCTTCAATTAGTGGATGCCTGAAGAGTTAGCTCTGGACATATATGGCTACAAAACCACCAGAGCTACAGAGATTGTTACTTACATGTTTAAATGCGTGATTTTGTCATTTTCTACATAGTGACCATATTTGACTTAACTTTTTTTTAGCATATCTAAATGGAAGTTTGATTTGTATATTATATTTTGAAATTTAACTGTATTTTGGCAATTTTCACCAGGTTTTAATTTAAAACGTGTTTTAAGTAACAGCATAGAGCAAATTAAGATTCCCAAAATCTCAAACCATGTTTTCTTGAATGCGAATTTTGCAAATATGTCACATGTGTGCGGCCAAGATATTGCATTTCTTCCATGGGGATTTACCAAAAAACTGTTTGAAAGTCTCATCTATCTCCTGTACCATACTCATACTTGTTTAAAATGTAGATATGTGTTGATCTTCCATAAGGGCATAAGACTTCACAAAGTGATACCAGCCGGAAAAAATGTTAACATTATTATTACCTGGGACTATTGAGGCAACATCAAGTGTGAGCAATTAGATGATATTTAAAAATAATATGAACATTAGCTCATAACAACAAAACCAAAAAAGAGTAAAATTATTAAAATATTTTTAATTGAATTGTAGCCGTCTCCTAAGCCCCTTGTAGTTTAGGAGACTTTAACTGGCATATTGATGTTCCACCAAGTTGATGTTGGATCTTTTCATGAATACTATATCTCTCTTAATTACATATGATCAACATGTATGTGGACCACACTCAACAAGCCAAAAGGTCATAATCTTGACCTGGTTATCTATGAGTGAATGATGAGATTAGTCAAGAATTGTTAAAAGTGCGGTAAATGTCTTAATTCGGATCACTATGTTGGTTATTTGATGTATGTAAAAACAAAACCACCTATCAAACAATCACTTCAACTACTCGAAACTTCCAAAAATAAGAAACATGGCTCATTAGTATCTGATTTAAAAATGACCTTTCTTCATTACCTTTGGACCATTGGAACGTTGATTGCTTACAATGAAGTTGAAAATATATTGCAAGGCGTCATTGATAAAAGGCCACCACCTACTACAAAAGTTAGAAAAATACAGGCCTCTTCCCATGGTTACAACATGAAATTCAAGAGGGAAACTAAAATACGCCGTCGGCTGGAGAGAAAGTGGAAAAACAGGATACAGGAAGAGAAAATAGAAAAGCGGAGTAGTAAGAGCAAAAACATCATTGTAACATAAAATCAGTCAGAAAAGCAAAGATAACTTATTTTCAAAGATAAATTGGCTGATGATGACACACAAAAGGTGTCTTCAAATAAGCAATAAGCTCCTAAATAAAGAGGAAAAGTTCTTCACGGCCTGTGAAAAAATAACGAGCTAGCGATTCATTCGTGACTTTACTTTGAGAACAAATCGTAAAAATAAGAAACACCGTGACCAAATCCAAAACACAAATGAATCAAGTGTTGAAATACTGGATATACACAAGAATACAATCAGAGATGACTGAATTTCCTCCAGTGTCAGAGGATGAAGTCAGAAATATTATCTGTAAATGCAAAACAAAAGTTGTTTATGGATGTTATACCAACATGGCTATTTAAACAATGCTCACACCATACTGCCGGCCTTAACTCTATCACCAACATGTCATTCAGGTCTGGTACCCTTCCAAAAGCTTTGAAAAAAGTATTGGTTCGCCCACTCATCAAGAAAACTACCTTGGACCCTAACGAACTCAAAAATTAACGACCTGTTTGCCATATCAAAGGTTTTTCAAAAATTTTGGAAAAATGCGCAATGCCCAATTACTACCCACATGTATGAAAATCACTTGCTTGAGTCCACACCCAATCTGCTTACAATCCTATGCATGGCACTGAAACAGCCCTCCCAAAGTTGAAGAATGATTTGTCTCGTGCTAGGGACGACTACAAAAGCAGTTTACCTGTTGTACTGGATTTAGTGCCGCTCATTTGAACACTATTGTATTTGACCAGTTTTAGCTGGTTAGACTAACACTAATTTGGCATTAAAAACACTGTGAGTAGATGTGTTCAGTCTTACCTACGTTCAACGTAAAAGAAGAGTTTGTGTTGCGGGCAATTTCAAAGAGCCATACCATGTATTTTGGCCTACACAGGTTCTATGGTAGGTCCAGGGACTTTTAGTTATGTATACTTACGCCTTCTTGGCCAACTAATCCCCAACATGGCCTTAACCTTCACATAACGCAGATGCCACACACATTTACAAGAATTTGATCCCACAATCCTGGAAATAGGGGCACTGAATATTCAAAAAGGGAAGCATGCATAAAGACATAAAAAGAAGGTGAATATACAATACCAACTGCAATGAGGACAAAAAATGAATTTTTATTGCTGGCATTCCAAAAACCACTTTAAAGCATCTTCACAATGTATCTGCATTTGCGGAACTACAATTGTACCATCACCAACTGTTCGTAATCTGGGGGTCCACTTTGTTTCTGATCTGTCCATGTCTTGCCATATTTCTACACTTTCCAAGGTCACTAAATTTTCATCTCAGAAACCATTGCCGTATTCGCCGCTACATTGATGAGGAAACATGTAATCATATGCATGCTGTAAGATCACTTGTAATTTCTAAATGGACTACGGCACTCACTACTATATGGTATTACTTAAAAGAAAAAAGGAGACGCCATAGATTCAAAACAGGGCTTGCATAGACTCATATTTAAGTCAAAACCGGAGCGGAGCACCATAACACCATTTATAAAACCACTCCAACTGGTTAACTGTTTAAGGAAAGGATCATTTTCCAAACTCCCTTTACACGAACTATAAGTGCAAAAAATGAAGCTGCACCAATACACCTGATAATTCTTATCCAATGCCGCACTCATAACTCTCAACACACAATGTATCTGCGAATCCCATGCTGACAGCATTCTTCTGGGTCAAAAAGAAACATTTATACATCTAACGGTGACCAAGCTTTCCGCCATTCAGCACCATTTTTATGGAATAAGGTACCTGCAACAATGCGTAGGTCTCCAAACCTAAACCATAAAATTCAAAGCAAAATTGAAAACATATCTTTTTCCAAATTAAGTACATTGTAATATGTTGTCGATAGTTTAGATTGTAGCTTTAAGAATGTACTTTAAGATTTATGTATATTGTGTAACGTAGACCATGTAAAGCGCTTTGATATTAATGCTAGGCGCAATATAAATATCTGTTATTATATTATATATACCACACATGGGTTCATTTTCCTGTTTGTCGATATTCTATGTGGTCTCAGAACTTGAGAAAATGCGGACGCCTGTGTACTAATTCACTCTTGTTTTATGGCTAAAATAATGTATCATTCAACATCAAGGTTTTATAAATTCAATTGATATTAAATTATGTTACAGATTATTAATTTCTTTAAGTGTACAATATTTATTATTTACAATTTTATAGACAAAAATTACCCCCTGAGGTATACTGGCCTAATTACATTATCTCTGTGGATGATTACATGATAAAATCCAAATGAACCCGTAGTAACCAATAAAATAGACCTATATGCACCTTAAGATTTTTTATCCATGTTAATGATGGGCCATCAAGATTGGTTGGGAGTGCCCATAGGGTTACGATTTGGATATTTCCATTCTGAATGTTCTTGATTTTACGTATTGTGTGGGGGTTAGCCTGGTTAAAAGGGGCCGTATTGAGATGAAGTCACTCAAAAATTCATTTTTTATGGAAATGTTAATTTCAAAATTTGACAAAAAATATGAAAATTGTAACAGATTTAGGTACTGTAACTGCCAGTACCCCACAGTGAAATGATCTTAATTTTCCAGTTGAGTTGAGAGCTTATTATCTATTGACCTATGCAATAGTGATTCAGGCCAGTCGCCAGGATTTATCGGGGGGGGGGGGGGGGTGGGGGGGTGGGATTTGGCAAAAGTGACCTTTTGTCGGAAACAATTTTTTTAGTTATCGCTACGCTCGACGGTGCCCCAAATTTTTTTACCGTCGATGCAAATCTGAAGGGGGGGGGCGGTGGGGTGGTTTGTAGGAGCAATGAAAGATCGGCTGTAACAAAAACACATTAATAATAGACACTATTGCGTGCGAACCACGGTATTGACCAATAGTAGGGCGGATAACCACAACCTTGCAATGAAACGCGCAAAAATTTAAACACACCAAAGCGGACCTTAAACATGGAAAAGCCAGATCCTCAACATCATAAAGAGGACCTTTGTCATTTTGAGGGGGTGCGTCGCACCACTGGCTACGACCCTGGGTGATTATTATACTCTCAGTATTCCATGTGAAGGAAAACACTTCATGTTAATGCAAGGTTACATGTATTGTATATTACAACCTGTAAAACAATATCATAGCAGGCTTAGCCTGAGATGGTCCTACAGTCGATTGGTTATACAAACAGCGCTGGTTCTCTGGGAACGGGTGATTGTTGTTGACACAGTGATGACTCAATATTATTAAATGGTCATCATAACAAATTGGTGCCCAATGCTTTTGTGCCAGCTGTAATGAACATTTTTAATGACATTCAAAAAACTAACAAAATACTCATTGGATCAGAAGGTTTGGTCACGCAATGTATTTAGAAAAGCTTCTCCATGTAGATTTTTTCAAGACCACCAAAGTGCAAAACTTATCCAAACTACTGTAGTGTCAACACAAAATACAGGTCAGTCTAACGATGTTATGGCCCCCATTCTTTTTTTTTTTTTTTTTTTTTTTTTTTTTTTGGCCTACAAGAATATCATTTTTCCTTGTATGGTAATGATTCTTACTTACAATGTCAGAGTTCAATAAAAACAGGTATTTGCTAGAAAGATTTACAGCTCAAGGCTAGGTCGATTTAACCCCTAATAGGCCACCACATCACACATACATATATTTACACTATGTATACTTGATTAGTCACATTACCATAATAACACAGTCATGCGATTGTTGAAGCTGCTTTGAATATTCGTGTTTATAACAAGACCTGGTATATTGTATCAAGAAAAGTTGAATGGCATAGTTTTGTATAATCATATTTTAGGCTTTCATATCCCATCTCCCAGAACAGTTTTATAACCCCTATATACACATGTACAAGAAAAATCGACCGGGCTTATGCTTATGGAGATTGATACCCAGAACGCCAATGTGACCCCATTTTTTGGTACATTTGGATTGGGGTTGTGACGTTGCAACGATGGGAACTGCGATTATGCCAGGTGAAACAGGGGAATGAGTTCACATACAGTCTCTGAATCAATGATGGTTCTGTGATAAGACCCTGAGAAAAACCCTGTAAGATTAAACAAGCAAAGCACCATTTGTGTATTGCGTAGAAGTTCCTTGCCCAGGTTGCAGAAAAATTAGTAGTAGTAGTAAACCCAAAGTTTTAAATCCGGTTGTGTCTCGTGAAACGAGGGGTGTGCTGGAATTCACCCTCAAAGTTACGTCCCAAAAAACAAAAGGGGAGGGAACAATTTCATTGTGGTTATTTGTATTGCTTAAGAACCAGATGAAATGTTAGTATTTCTAGATGAGGGTGACATGAGAGTCAAGGGGGGTAAAGAACAAAGACTGCATCAGCAGTATGGTGCGCACACTGTAAGATTGTGCTTTTAAAATTCGCCGCGCGCTCAATCAGGCGGATAAGGACATTGATATTGATGTTAACTGGATGGGCATATTCTTTGCCACTCTAACATTCAGTAGACCAGTGCTAAACTTGTGTTTGTAAATATGATGGCACCTCATCTATACACAGATTTATTTGATAGTTAAGGTGGTTCACACTTCATGGCAGGACATCTAAAGACGCTAGCCTTTTGAACAGGCTTTTATCGCAACACGTCTGTTTATGAATCCGGCGCGCAAAGATGTTTGAAAGGCTAGCATTGACAGACGTCTATCGATGAAGTATGGAACACACCATGACACTGCAGATTCACCATGGTGTCACTTGTCTATGTGTTGGGCAAAATTGACAGATGGTTCTGCAATGTGGGTGGTATTTGAGCATCATCAACCAGCACCATCATAGGCACACTCTGTTCACATTTCAGTCCTGGTGGACTCCAGGTGAACTCTCGGGAATATCTTTTTTACCAATTAATTACATGTATAGATGTTGTATATAGTTTTTTAAGATTGTAGCTTTACGATTGTACTTTAAGATTATGTAATATTTTTGTAACTGTAGACCCTGTAAGCGAGCGCTTTGATCATTCTTAATGCTAAGGCGCTATATAACTATCTGGTATTAATTAATTATATTATTACCCACACATGGGTTCGTTTCCTGTTGGTCGATATCTATGTGGTCTCAGAACTTGAGAATGCGGACGCCTGTTGTAATTAATTCACTCTTGGTTTTTGGCTAAATCATGTATCATTTCACTCCAAGGTTTTATAAATCCAATTTATTATTAAATTATATACAGATTATTAATTTCTTTAAGCTGTACAATTTTTTATTTTTACAATTTATAGACAAAATTACCCCTGAGGTTACGGCCTTTATTACATTACATTATCTCTGATTGGCTGATTACATGATAAAATAACCAAATGCCCCATAGTAACCAATAAACAGCATTTCAACCTTTAAGATTTGTTTATATCCATGTTACTGATTGGCCATCAAATTGGTTGGGAGTGCCTAGGGGTTTACGATTGGATTTTTCCATCTATTTTTGCTTGTTTTAAAAACGTCTTGTTGGGGTAGCTGGTTAAAATGGCCATAACTTGAGATGAAGTCACTCAAAAATTCATATTGTCAATGAAATGTTAATTCAAATTTGACAAAAATTGAAATTGTCCACAAGATTTAGGTACATAGTAACTGCCAGTACCCTCACAGTGAAATGAAATCTTAATTTTCCAGTGAGCTGTAGAGCTTATATGTATTGACCCTTATGCATAGGTATCTCAGGCCCGTAGCCAGGAATTTATATTCGTGTGGGGGGGGTGGGAGGGGGGGGGGGGGGGGGGGGGGTGTGGGGGGTGGGTGGGGGGTGCGTATTTTGGCCCGAAGTGGACCCTTTTGTTGGTTCGTAAACAATTTATTTTCGGCTCGCTACGCTCGTCCGGTTGCCCCCAATTTTTTTCTTTTAACCGTCGCCTACAAAATCTGAAGGGGGGGGGGGGGGTTCGGACAATTGAAAGATCTGTCGTGAACAAAACACTTAATAATAGCACTATTGCGGCTTAACCACTGTCTGACCAAAGTAAGTCGGATAATCCACAACCTTGCAAATGAAACACGCAAAATTTAAAAACACACCAAAGCGGACATTAAACATGGGGCCAAGCATACCTTCAACATAAGCGGACCTTTGTCCATTTTGGGGGGGTCGTCCGCACCCCCTGGCTACAGCCCTGGGTGATCTATTTACTCTTCAGTATTCCACATTAGGGCAGGAAACACTTCATGTTAATTGCCAAGTTTGACATTGTTATTGTTATAATATCAAACCTGTAAAACCATATCATCAGGCTTAGCCTGAGATGTGTCCTACAGTCCTATTGGTTATACAAACCTCGCTGGTTCTCTGGGGAACTTGTGATTGTCTTTGACACGTGATGACTCAATATTATTTAAAATGGGTCAATCAAACAAATTGGTGCCCAATGCTTTTGTGCCAGCTGTAATGAACATTTTTATAATGACATTCAAACCTAACAAATCTCATTGGATCAGAAAGTTTGGTCCAACGCAATGTATTTAGAAGCTTCTTCCACTGTAATTTTTTCACGACCAAGTTCCCACTTAATCCACCTACTGTAGTGTCAACACAAATACGGTCCGTCTAAGATGATGCCTAGAGCCTACAAGCATATCCTTCCTTGTATGTAATGATTCTCTAATCTTACAATGTCAGAGTTCAATAAAAACAGGTATTTGTCTAGAAAGATTTACATCTCAAGCTAGTCGATTTAACCCCTAACCAAGGCCACCCACACACACTGAATATAATTTTTCACTATGATACTTTATGTTCACATTAACCATAATAACACAGTCATGCGATTTGTATTAAGCTGCTTTGAATTATTCGTTGTTTATTACAAGCCTTGGTCTTTGCATCAAGAAAGTTGCTGGCATAGTTTTGTATAATCATATTTTAGGCTTTCATTATCCCATCTCCCATCACAGTTGTATAAACCCTATATACACATGGACAAGAAAAATCTAGAAAACCCGCTGGGCTTCTGCTTTAGATTATACCCAGAACGCCAATGTGACCCCCTTTTTTGGTACATGATGTATTGTGGGGTTGTGAAGTTGCCTCTGGGAATGCGATTATGCCAGGTGATAACGGTGAATTGATTTCAACAGTAACAGTCTCTGCATCATTTGATGGTCTGTGGCTAAGACCCTAGGAAAACCCTGTAAGATTAACAAGCAAAGCACCATTTTGTGTATTTGCGTAGAAGTTCCTTCCTTGCCCCGGGTTGAGAAATTTATTCAGTAATAGTAACAAAGTTTTTAAATCCGTTTTTTGTCCCCGTGAACGGGGGTGGGCTGGATTCACCTCAAATTTACGTCCCAAAAAACAAAAGGGGATGGAAACTTTCATTGTTGGTTATTTTACTTGTTAAGACCGAATGAAAAGGGTTAGTAATAAGATGAGGTGAACATGAGACGTCAAGGGTGGCGTAAAGAACAAAGCACTGCTCAGCAGTCTGTGTGAGCACCTGCACGGCTTGTGCTTTTAAAATTTCGCCGCTCAATCAGGGCGTGATAAGGACATTGAATGATGTACCTGTATGGGCTATTCTTTGCACCTCTTAACTTTCAGTAGATCAGGTGCTAACTTGTGTTTGTAAATATTGATGTCACCTCATCATACACAGATTTATTTGATAGTTAAGGTGGGTTCACACTTCATGGGCAGACATCTAAAGACGCTAGCCTTTGAACAGGCTTTTATCGCAACACTATTTTCCATGCATGCCGGCGCGCAAAGCATGTTTGAAAGCTAGCATTGGGCCAGAGACGCTCTCGCTGAAGTATGAAAAAACCACCATGACACTGCAGATTCACCATGGTTCACTTGTCTATGTGTGTTAGGGGCCAAAATATGACAATGGTTTTTCTGCCAATGTGGGTGGATTCTGGCATCATCACCAGCATCACATATGCACAATCGTTCAACATTTCCAGTCCTGGTTGACGCCAGATTGAACTCTCGGGTAACTGATAGAAAAAGTACTGTTTTAGAAGATTTGCTCTCTTACATTTATATTGCACTACAAGACATACAAAATCAAAGTTTTCTTCTTCTAGAACACATACTTTCCACCACTCAAATACCCATTTTGTTCATATATAATAATCTGCTATTAAAATACAAATTTACACAAGTACATCATGTATTTGATAAAACATTCACCTTAAAAGCTTTTTGTAATGCTGTTTTTATTATCATCATTAATTAAGTGATATCTTATACTTCCCCAAACTGATTTTAATCCAAAGGTAAATATCAAATCTTTTATAATTATTTACCAACATGCCTCTGTCTTAATTTGTGTTGCTTTACCCCTTTCTAAAAAGAGTAAGCTCAACATAGGTTAAGTTTTGATGAAAATGCATCAAATACACTGTAAATTGCTTGAAGGTGTTAACATACATGCAGCTGTACTGCCCTACATGCCCCACCCCACCCCTGGAGAATGGGGAAAAGCAATTCAATATTTATTTGATTACTTTTCATTTCACACTCACAAAGTACATCATGGACTAAATCCACTTTACGAGATGTAACACTTTCCATCAGTTCTACATTGAAGTTTCAAACTATCTTAGCATTATAAAAGGCATACGTTATGAAACACCTATCTTTCATTAAGAATATTGCACTTAAAGGTGCAACAAGAGATTTCATGTGATCTATATTTTCTGTGATATGTAGCGATTTCAGTTTTATTTGGCTGCAGAAATGACTTAAAATGAAAACAAAAGGTGATTTGTATATATGCCTATATTTCAATAGAAAACACTGAATTTCATATCTGCTCCTATAGGAAATTAGAAATTTCACAAATTTTGTACCAAAGAAACACTTTTCAGCTTAATCCTTTCAGATGAGGAGATTTTTGATAGAAACCTTTAGATCAGTGCCAAAACCAGAATTTTCACATTTTTAGGGACACCTGTTTTTTGAAATCTCTCGTTGCAACTTTAAGATGACAGCCTTGATCTCTTATATTCTGCTTAAGTGGTTTTTGAGATGGCTTCCCAAATGACCTGTGGTAATTTAAGAAGCCATTTAAAAACCACTGACCTAAGACTAGGCTTGTTTGGACTCATTTCAATGCATTTTCATGCTCATTCTGAATAATAAAATACAAAATTATATTTTTTTAGCGAAAATGAAACACTTTGAAGTTTGAGCAACTAACTTTTAGTTCTGAGTTAAATGTCACTAGAAAATTGACTTGTTAAGATATAGTAGAGATTCAGACGCTTTCTTCACTATTTCTTAACTATTCTTTATGTTTTTCTTTATTGTTGGAATCAAGAAATATTAATGTTACAAAATAGTCAAGAAAGTGTTTGAATCTGAACTATATCTTGTCAAATGGATTTCCTAGCGTGTTGTTTCTGCTTTAAAATTTGTTACTTTTAACTTATTTGGGGTGAAATGTAAAAC
>JAMKCH010025986.1:0-74870 GCA_023653785.1 Ophioderma brevispina
AATTACTGAAAGTGTATAGATCCCAGCTCTGATTATATCTTCCTCTGATTGGCTCTTAGCAAGCATTAAATCCTGTTATGGAGCTGTGTTGAGGTTTGGGTCCAAAAGTCACTTTGCTTCAAGTGCCTTCCATGCAGGCCGACTTGCTATGGACTATACAAATTGCAAAAACAGTTTGATTTTAAGAAAATTTACCTATATGCAAGCCTTAACACCAAATTACCCCTTCAAATTAGAGTGGAAGAAATGTCTTTTATTGACTTGGTATAAGGAGAGAACCAGCAATAAGCCTGAAGTGAAATTCACGATACAAGTAAGAATCAAGTAAATTTATACCATCTGCAAGAATGACCAAAAATAAACGGTTAACTCGCTTACAAAAGTGGACCTATAAACATCCCATACCAGAATAAAGCAACATGTTGATGAAATAAAATACCAAAGAAGCGATTAGCAAGGACCAGAGTCTTATATATAGAAATCTGTTTGAAATGACTTAATTATGCTTATACAGGCTATCATCTTGTGACTGAAAGGAATGACTGAAGTAGTGATTACTCAGTATGCATACACAATGTTACAATAGGTTTTGTTAAATACCTCTGCTTTACAATTTCCACTCTTTTCTACTGAGGTCTTTCAATGTAACCACAACTGTGTAGTGGAGTTTATGGAGGACTGTTAATATTGACAAGCACTTATCTGGCAAACAAGATTATAACCTCCATTGTGACCATCAGTGCTAATGGCCCCACCTCAAGAGGTCTTAATGGTTCACCTGACAGGAGGAAGCTATTTTCCTGTGGAATCTCAGGCTTGCCTGTGAAAACTGGGAATTGTGAGGAGTTCCTGATGTTTGGTGTCAGCTGAGTATTCCTGTACAGGATCTGCCGCTGGCATCTACGGACCTGTTCAGGAAAATGGAACGAGCTAAAAAATATTTTTGATAGGGATCTCTTATTATTCACATACACACTGTTTCATTTTTATCTGTAGATTTATTCGGTTCTTTTTGGCACGTGCGGATCGTATAAATTCAATTTTTATAGCCAATATGGCACCCGTTCTTTTGGGGCTTTATTACGTTAGTTTCGTTTGATACAGAATTTCTCGATATGCGTTTATTAGCGTGCCATTTATTTTTCCATAACTTTGCTTAGGAGTTCTTTTGCAAGTCTGCCCTGAAGTTAACGACAGGTTTGCGTCTTTATCGAATGTAGGGCATCCTTATTCTGTGAAGTTTGTTTATTGCGATTGTTTTGACCATGTTTTGGGGTTATAGCTAGGAAAATCCCCTCTAGAAATTGGTTAGTTTTAAGGCTATTCTAGTACACTAGCAACGGTTTATAAGCCTAGTAGTCTAGTCTTCGTGCACTAGCTCCATTTGAATTTTTTGCGTTTTTTTTTTTTTTTTTTTTTTTTTTTTTTTTTTTTTTTTTTTTAATTTTTCTCTTTTCAGATTTTTCGAGCTCCAGATTTGCTAGCCATACGGAAAAGTCCCGCGAATCAGGTTGGACGAGACTCCCGATTTGTTATTATCTCGAGAGTGTTAGTGTACCGTCTCGGCAAGTCTCGAGGTCGTAATTCGAAAACCGGGGTGATTCCGAGTACTTTGAGAAATTCAGACTAATGTGATAGGTAAGCATATTTTAACCCGTTCCGATCTGAACACCCACGATGTGGTAGCTGTGTTCGAAAAGACGAGAACAGGGTCATGGATATCATGTTCACGACACCCACGATGTGGGATACAAAATGTCTCGGCCATGTATTCAGGCTTTGAATTCCGAAAACGGGTGATTCCCGAGTCTTTCCGAATTCAGACTAATAAGATAGGTAAGCATTTGTATTAACCGTCACGATCCGAGCTTCACAAGTGTTGGTAGCTATAGACGGGATGAAAACAGGTTACATTGTCATCATGTTCGATCACCACCGATGTGGTATAATAGGTTTCGGCAATTGAATTCATGCTTAATGTGACAGGTAGGCAATATTCTATCCGGGCTTCCGCCATGTGGTGGATATATAGGCGGATGCTAAGAACAGCTAGGGTCATGGTTATCATGTTCAAAAAAACCTACGATCTAGAGTGTTTCGGCCACGAATTCAAGCTTGTGTGTGAAATGTTAAGAATATTTAAACCCGTTCGGTCCGAGTATCTTACGATGTGGTATTAGCTGTAAACGGTCGAGATCTGGGTCACGTTAATCATGTTCCGATCCTACGAAGTACTATCAAAGTGTTTTGGGGACATGGATCAGATCATGGGAGCTGGGTAAGGCACATTCGATCCGAGTTCCGATTGAACTCCCCCGATTGAAGTGTTTCCGGAATGGGAATTTGGGAAGTAGCGGTAGGGTAGTATCCGAAGTGTGGTAATTGTAACAGGTTTTTCTCCGACGACAGCAGTTCAATTACATTGAGTGAATTGCGTAATATTATAGCATGGAGTTATATATAACTCCATGATTATAGCAACAATAGAGTTTATATTGTTGAATGTCGATCCCTTTCTCATTATACATCAATCAGGGTGGTCCTCAATGTGGAGGTCATCCATTAATTTGAGTGGTATACAAAAATCATTTGCGTGCAGGCCGTAGATTTGTCTTGTCAAGAACCTATTGTAAGTCAACTTATGTACATTTAAGTCTGTTCTTGTTCGCAATGGGTATACTTTTTTAAAATCATTTTCCTTTGTACCATAGCACTTCGATTCAAGACGAGTCGGCGGTTCGGTTGATGGAAGTGATGACTCATGCCGTCTTTGTAACCCTTCCGGTCAGCAGTTTTTAAGCATAATGATTTAAAGATAAGTGATGGGAGTACAGAAGGCTGGTCAAAGAAATTCTCCGTAAATTCTTTCGCCAAAGCAGTCAATCCAATACTATGTCCGCAGCTGTATATCTATAATGTGTTGGAGATGGTTGACAGGAACGATGGGTTCCTGATTATGCGATAGCTGCAATAGGTCCTTTCCGTGGTATATCCTATACCTTGACAGGGAACAACAATCAATGGGAATTGAGTGTGGCGGTCAGCCGCGTCCCGTAAGCAAATTCCCGTCATTCATCACACTCTTTTTGGAGCTTCCGCGGTTAGGAATATTACCAGAGCTTCGACAGCTTAGGGACATCAACAACGGCCCCATAATGCATGGGCACACAGCAACAGGTTGACCTATCTCCGATGGACGTAGAGATGGCATAACCATTTATGGCAGATGGCATTGGATAGCATAATCAAATAAGTTTGACGGGGGGGGGACATCGTCCAATGGCAGTGCCTTGTGGTGTCGCCAATTTGCTGAGTCACGTCAGAGGCCTGCTAATGATGAGTTGTTTCACAGACAGTAAGAGCTTTATCTTTTACGGTCTACTTGTCTGTATGTATTTTATAGTTTCATTATAGTTTCATATTTCGACAACACGATTTTTATTGTAGTCGGCTGAAGGCATCATCGCGATTTTAAATCTAAGCTATGGACGTACCACGAGTCCTCGATCCATCGGGTGTCCCGATATATGGAGAGGTTGTTTCGATTTGCATTTACATATATCATCTGAGTAGACTATGTTTGGCAGGTCTAAGAACCCGTATACGAAAACCATTTTGACGATGGGTATTGGGAGACATATTTTGTTGTCCTCCACAATTGAGAGCCATCCTATCCAGGGTATGCATAATTCCATCAGTGTTCAGTAGGCCTTTAACAGAGATGCATATGCTTGCAGTTGATAATGTACGAGGTTTATCTAGGTCCAAGTGAGGACACGTGAAGTCATGGCAGACTGCAGAGGTCGTGCTCAGTTCATCGGTTCCTTTGATTCGCGGCTCAATTAGACATTGTGGAAAATTTCGGTCGCCCCTTACATCTACAAGCACCAAAGAATTTGGGTGATTATCACTACGGATATGAAGCACTTATATGTAGTGTCTGAAAGATATCAAATATGCTTTCAGAGGCTTTACAAAGAAGTATGTGTCTTTAGTATGTGAAAGCTAAGATATGTTAGATGACGTTCGTTTTGAGTTTTTTACGCTTTATATTTGAAATTGGACACTTTATTTAGTGATATGATGATCAACGTAATATCATCTTAAACATGCTTCTAAAAATCATGGTGTAAGGTTTAGTAATTATTCACTACTAAACTCGGACTTCATTCTGTATTTTACCCTTCTTTCCTAGCAAGATCAATGAAGGATTTTGTTAGAAGAGAAAATTCTCTCTCAGAAGTAGTAAGCTTCTTTCAACAGGGGTTTTAGTAAATCTCTCTACCACTTATGTTGAAACCGACGTTTGGCAGTTGAATTTGAACTTCAAGCTGCTTAATAAGTTCATAAACCATAATTTTCTGGGTCGAACCTCGTAGTACAAAAGGTCGCCAACCAGAAAAAAAAAAAAAAAAAATCGATCATCTTCATCAGTTGTAAGATGGTTTTTGAAATATTTCTCGTCTTTCAATCCGTCTCTATTTCTAGGATTTTGTTGTTTTGGAACGGTTTTTTTTAAAAGAAATCCTGTTCGGTCTTTTCACATCACATCGTGTTTTCCCGAAGTAGGGATTGGTCTAGTCAATGGTAAGAACATTTCCAAAGTCATCTTCGAAGCTCACTGGCTTAGTCCTCTACCTTCAAAATATTAGACAGTCACTTGACCGGTTTGTCTGACTGCATATTCGCACTTTTCCTTAAGAAAGAAGAGCTAATGTTTTTAGTCATTACATCGCACTGATTGTAGTAAAGTGGCTAACCCACAGTTTTTCGGTTCCTTTGAGCTGAATTGTTTCTTAGGGCTAGTGTCGTTTGTCGAGTCATGTCGACTTGTCCCTTTCGGAGCATCTGAGAGTATATTTAACTCGACCATCAGTTATATCTGACGTGTGTATACGCTCATTGGTTTCTTTGTTGGGAATTTGAATTGTTAATCCGACATTAACGGTTAGTGGAAACTCAGGAATTATTTCAAATGCGTCAGTGTTGCCAACTTCTGATGTTGACCAACGAAATGCCTCATCACTGCGTTCGGGAGATCGTTGTATTCTTGTATTGGAGGCCTAAGCAAACACGCACTAACCTTTTATATAGACTTGGGCTATAGTTTTTTGGATTTATGTGGCGGTCTGCGGGAACGCATACAAGCCCCCATAATCGATATTCCTTGTATCATGAAACGCATGTGTTTAAACAATGGTGTTCCCAAAACTTTTCCATTGATTAAAATAAGTGAAACATCATGTGACTCATTGTTTATAACTAAGTCTTGTCAGCTTTTCAGATGGACTATAAGGCCATGAATAACATTATACGACTACTGTACCCCTTTTCGAATGTTTTCGATTCAGGACACTCGCTTTGTGAAACATGGACATTCGATGATGTATTTTTCAGTTATACCTTTAAATGACAAAAAGGGGTTGTGTGGGGTCTTTTTTAGCTTTAAACGCCCATTGATAGTGAAGAAAGTATTTACGATTTATACAGACGAGAGTGTCTATAGCTTTTCGATATTCATACATCCAACAGTAGGCCTATTGGGTGTCATACCTTTTATTCGTTTGTAGAACTCCTTAGCCTTTATTGTTACCGCAGTTCTGCAGTCTCCCTTGCGATGCCAGGCAGCTAAGCACAGTTCGCAATCCAGTATCGACGCACTTTCTGCCTGGATCTCTGCTAAACGAGTGACATAGGTGATTGATTGATTCGGCTGTTTTGTCACAAACCCTCAACTTGTACTCTTTGCGTATCAGATAGTTACTGAGCGCCTGATCAGACTGAGGGTTGCAGAATCAGAAACTGTAGCTCATGTCACCATAACTTATTACCCCGATTCAAATTTGAAGGGATCTTTTGAAGGCTTTATTAGAGTTTTTATAGCGATCCACTAGGCTGCGAAGTCGATCGAAGGTTAGAGATTCCTTCTCTAGTAGGAAAACGAGTTAGATTAATTGTAGAGGTATACAAACCGATGGGAGTCACAAGTCAGTATCCCCATTCCACTTTGAGTACTATTGATCCCTTCTGGCGGTATAGCTTCAGTTAATTTTGTTCGGAGCTATCCGCATTAGCTTCTAATAAGTTTTAAGGGAAACAAATTCTCTTTACTAAGACCTGGATTTTTGGCCTATATTGAGAAAGAATTTTTTTAGGCACTTCCTCTATCCGTTCCCGGTGTGTGCTGCATGATTTTTGAACCGTTCCCTTATTGGGTTAATCCCCATTATTGAACATTAGTTATTGTCTAGCAGAAATCCTATAAAATCTGCAGCTAACTTGGCAGATTGGTTGTTTGATTCAATTCTAATCTTAGGCGCTATTGATGGAAATGATTAGCTATGTGATAGACCTTAATGCCCATTCTTGATGCGCTTTTTCAACATGTGGGCGTTTGCTAATTTGTCTGTTATTGATTAAATTGATACGGTCTCTCGCAGAACCGATTCAATATTTCCAAGAATCTGTTCAGGAGTTGATGGACCTATTTTTTACTCAACTCTAGCCAGGAAATTTCCTATCACGAGGTCTTGTTATAGCAGAAGGTAGATGTTTATTTTCTCTTTTCTCCTATTTTGTGGTGCTCCACACCTTATAGGAATTTTCGCATTTTTACATTCACTATGGCAGCCTCCTTGTATCTTTTTCGCATGCGTTGTGATAGCTTGGAAATTCTCTTTCAAGTCGAACATTTTGGAGTTTTTAATACTTTTCGAAAGTTTACAGACTACGTAAACCTTTTGGATAATTAGGCAAGTGCCGCCAGTGTCTCTAGCGTAGCGACTACGTTGTCTTTACCTGCTTAAATGTCGCCTTGTCTGGAATGTTTTTCTTGCAAGTCCGGTGCCATTGCACTACATACATGAGTACATCGTGACACGTAGGCCTACTAGCTAACTGGACTCTCCTAGTAATATGTTTATATCTCAGATCATGACCATTGAAGTCTGTAGACGTTTAACCAGTTTTGCAGGCAAGTTTTGATTTCATTAGCAACTTTTTAACCCTGTATCACACTTAGCCTATAGTTTGGTTAGGACCTCAGGAAGTGCTAGTTACTAGTACTAGCATTCTAGTATCATATCTTTTGTGATAACTTGTGATCAGGTAGAGTTAACGATAAGTGAAATCCCGCCCAAATCGGGGATTATTTACCTCCTTCCTCATTTACGGTGCGAGTCTGCCGTTTTGCATTAGTAGTATTGCCACATTGGGTAAGTATCGAGTCCGAAATAAACAGTTCGGGACATGATAATTGTCCCTTTGTTTATTAGGGCTGGTACGATACTTACCCAATGTGGCTCCCTGCCCTCCCGTTATCCCCCTAAATAATCCCTTTTTCCTATTCAAGAAAACTGGGAAAAGAGAGGATGATGGGAGGTAGGGACGTTGCCAGTTGGATTGAGGTTTAGTGTTGGGCGGTATTTCACTTTCAGTGTTAGATATAAGGATGTATTGCATTCCGCGGGAAAGAATGCATTAGTAGTATTGCCACATTGGGTAAGTATCGTACCAGTCCTAATAAACAAAGGGACAATTATCATGTCCCGAACTTTATCGTTGATTTTACCAGGTGACCCTCAGATATTAAATCATCCTTAGACATCCAAGAACGTCGTCAGGCTTGTGCTTTGTTCAGAAATTTTACCATCACAAAGATCAACCACAATGTTTTTTATCCCCTGGCTTGAAAAACAGAAGGGGGATTTTGCGAGAGTGCGCATGTCTGTATGTATGTGTGTGTGTTCCAGTTTGGTTAGGTTTTCGTTTTTCAGGTCTTCAAAGAAAAGTTGAAGTCCGATTTAAACCAGACTTGGGAGTTAAGGTGCAATAAGGGTTCCTTCACAAGGTCATGGAGCAAGGTCAAAGGTCATCTGAGGTCATGATCCATACTGCCATCTTTTGCCAGGGAGATTTCGCAAGTTTACTAGTCTTGCTGTATTTTTGCACATTTCAATATGGCATCCAAAACAGCTTGGGCTTTTTTTTAATTTGCTATGTGTAAGTGCTTTGCCCTAGTAATGGAAAGTAAGCACAATTTAGGACATTCTAATGGTAAATATATTTCCCCTCAAACATTCTAGAATGGTATTGAAAAATAGATTATGATATAGTTCAGGAGGTATTGTGTGAGATACCTTGGACAGTCATTTTTGAAAAAAATGGACCCCTCCCATTTCAGTGTTAAAATTTTATGGCTCCACTATATTTAGGATGTCAAAAACAAAAAAAAGACTCCCAATTCCAAATAAAACTTAGGCATTCTGCATTAGGCCCACATGACCGTTGACCCAAATCTGTGAACACCCTATATGGGCCTTGGGTCAGCGTGTGTTCTGACCAAGTTTAGTGATTATAGCAATTGATTTGTGGCAGAAATAGCTAAAAGGAGGGTTAGAGCTACAAACCTGTAATGACCCCTGCATGACCTTTAGCCCCAATCTGTGAACACTCCGTATGGGCCCATCAGTGATTCTTCTGACCAAGTCTAGTGATTATAGGAATTGACTTGTGGCAGAAATAGCAAAAAGGAGGGTAAGGGAAACTGACCTGTAATGACCCCTGCATGACCTTAGACCTCAATATGTGAACACCTTGTATGACACTTGGGTCAAGGGTTATTCTGACGAAGTTTGGTTAAGATCAAGCCAACCGTGTAATACTAATAGCATTTTGAAATATTTAGAGTGGTTAGAGAGACTGCCCCTTTTTGACCCCTAAATAACTTTGGATTCAAAATCTGTGAACACCCGATATTGCCAGGCACCTGGCAATCGCTGTGATCGAAGGACATCAATAGCACATGTGAGATGTGGGAGAAGAAGGGAAAAGGGTGTTACACAGTGTGACCTCTATTGACCCTATGTGACCCCTATGGTCAAACTTTGAACACCCTATGAGGTTTGGGTTTTGGGTTCTTGTGAATGAATCTAGTTGCAATTGAGCGAAGCATTTTGAAAAGTGTTGGAAAGAAAGAAGAAGAAACTAGAAACCGGCTGTGCTTTAGAAAGCACAGGTATATCATGCAGTAGCAATTTGCTGACCTTTAATCGGCCCACATGACCTTGGGTCAGCGGTTTTTCTGACCAAGTCCAGTGATTATAGCAATTGATTTGTGGCAGAAACAGCAAAAAGGAGGGTAAGAGTGACTGACCTGTAATGACCCCTGCATGACCTTTGACCCAAATCTGTGTACACTCCATATGGGCCTAGGGTCAGTGGTTCTTCTGACCAAGACTGGTGATTATGGCAATTGATTTGTGGCACTAGAACAAATTTATAGATTTTCCAAGAATGCATATGACCTTTGACCCCAAACTGTGTACACCCCATAAGGGCTTTGGGTCAGTTGTTCTTCAGACACCATCTGGTGGTCATAGCAAATTCTATGGCAGAGGAAGGATTTTATATAGTTCTGTTGAATGCCCTTTTAATTGGCCCACGTGACCTTTGACCCCAATCTGTACACCCCATAAGGGCCTTGGGTCAGTGGTTTTTCTGACATCTGGTGGTCATAGCACTTATTCTGTGGCAGAAGGAGGATTTTATAGAGTTCCGACGAATGACGACCTTTGACCCCGGGCTGTGACCACTCCGTATGGGCCTTGGGTCAGCGTTTTTTCTGACCAATTCTAGTGATTATAGCAATTGATTTGTGGTAAAAACAGCAAAAAAGGAGGGTAAGAGTTACTGACCTGTAGTGACCCCTGCATGACCTTTGACCCAAGTCTGTGTACACCCCATATGGGCCTTGGATCAGCAGTTATTCTGACCACGACTGGTGGTTATAGTAATTGATTTGTGGCACTAGAAGGAATATATAGATTTTAAAAGAATGCCCCTTTAATCGGCCCATATGACCTTTGACCCCAAACTGTGTACACCCTATAAGGGCTTTGGGTCAGTGGTTCTTCTGACATCTGGTGGTCGTAGCGGTTATTTTGTAGCAGAAGGATTTTGTAGAGTTCCGACGAATGCCCCTTTAATCGGCCCACGTCACCTTTGACCCCAATCTGTGTACACCCCATAAGGGCTTTGGGTCAGTGGTTCTTCTGACATCTGGTGGTCATAGCACTTATTCTGTGACAGAAGAAGGATTTTATAGAGTTCCGACGAATACCCCTTTAATCGGCCCTCATGACCTATGACGCCAATCTGTGTACACCCTATAGGCGCCCTGGGTCAGTGGTTCTTCTGTCCAAATTTGGCTGCAAAGAAAGAAATCAAGAGAAACGAGAAGCCGCATGCGGCTGCACCGCATGATATAAGAAGAAGACACAGCACATGCAGAATACTATGCCCGTGGAGAAAGAAACAGACAGAACTCAAAACCTTGAATGCCTAAAGTAATGCCAGCCATTTTTAGGTGACCACAAATACTGGACAGTGAGAACAGGGGCCCATTCCCCAAACTCGTGCGTAACCCTACGTGTATACTAACTCATGCGTATGTCCTACATAACAGACCTTTTCATACCAGTTACACAGTGCTTTGGACAAATTGGTCCACTCAGGCATGACATAGTATGCACATAGATTTACGACTCAGTTTCGGGAACGAACCCCTGGTGGTTGTCAGTGCAATGGACACTGTTGTATTACACTTCCATAAGTGATCTGTGGTGTTAAGGTGGCAGGGATGATGAGCAAATATTAGATGTTTTGTCTTCTAGTATAGATGTTTCAACCTCTGGTAAATTCACATCTACTTTAAGTCTTCAAAAGTATATTTGCCAGTTGAAATCAATTCAGCTTCTTGCTCAAGGTGGCCATTCTTCGGTTGGGTAATTTTTTTCCAACCCAAAGCTGTTTTGCCAACCTAACCAATCTGTTATTATTTTTTATATAATAATTTTTTAATAATGATTCCTTGCTGATTATTTTTTTTTCATGGGATCAAATAAAGTTTAGTCACATGTTTAACTTTGTAACTTAAGACAATATTTTTTTAATTCAAATTAAAAATTTGCTGGAAAATGAAGTGATTATTTAAAACAATAACAGCACATTTATTGAAGAGTGCCCCCAATTTTCAAAATTTCAAAACTTTACAGTTATGTTCGTAATTGTCTAGGAAACTACACCTGCGAACGAGAATGCTAAAAAATGCATATTATCATAAATTAAGCGATTTTGTAATTAGAATTGGGATCCCAGATTGTACTTAACGGCAGAGCTGGAAATGCTAAGTTTATGTCCGTCTGTCCATGATGAAATAGTGCCACCTCAAGAAAATGACCTCTAATGTTCCTTAACTTGCCTGAACCGATAAAACAACTAATGGATGAGCGTAGACACTTACATGGCGCTATTTCCCGGCTATTTCATATTGGAAGGCCATTTCCAGCAGCCATTGAAAATATTATCGGAGATCTCCAATATTATTCTAATTACAAATCCCTTCTTTTGTGACACATAGACATTTCGAGCTTAACCATTCACAGGTATAGTTTACTAGCCAGTTACCAATGCAACCGTGTAAAAATCTCAAATTTTTTGAAAAATTGGGGCGCTCTTCAAAAAATGTGCTATTATTGCTTTAGTAGTCTCACATTCTTGTAGTTATTTCAGAAAGACATTGACTCGCACTTTGTCATAACAACAATCAACCAAAAGTAAGAAGCCAACTTTACTTTTAACAAATATGTCAAGCATGGTCACATGTGTGACATTGGTGGTTAAAGTTACATGTGTGACATTGCCATTAACTTAATCACACAAAATTGGTAACCATTGTTAATGTGCACAAAGAAATGAAGTTCTAATAAAATCTTGTGTATTCCTATTAGTCGGCCCCACAGCCACGCGCAGCTGGGAAATGGTGTTCATTTTGTGTTTGGAAGTTTTTCTAGACTGAACTTTCCCGCTAAACACGATGGTGCCGGCCGATTTATTAAAAAACGTGCCCAAAGTGGTCCCCCGGGGGTCCCGGGGGAGGGGGTGGGGGAAAATCCTAACTTTGGTATACATTGACCGATTGTGGTATTTTTGGTGTCTATTTATAGGTTTTTGGACGTGATAAATTGATTGAGATAACTTTCAAAATCATAAATGGCTGCCCTATGCTCAAATTTCAAAATGGCTCCCAAAAAAGTGAATTTTATCACGTTTTGTACATCTTGACCAATATTTACATTTCCGGTGCCCATATCAATATTGTCGGGCATTACAAGATCATTAAATTGACTTTCAAAATCCAAAATGGCTGCCACTTGACAAAATTTCAAGATTCAAAATGGCTGCTTTGTGCTGAATTTTGTAAATGGCCTTCAAAAAGGGATTGCTATTACATTTTGTATGTATTTTAGCTATTGATGTATATTTTGTGCCTGTTTATATTTGGTTTAGCACTACAAGGCGTTTTTATACAAATTTGGAAATCCAAGATGGCGTCTATTTTTAATGGCTGCTATCTGTTGACTTTAAGGGGGCATCTACCCTCATTTTGAGGTGTTATTTTGAAAAGCAGGGTAGAAGTAGTTGAAATGTTGGAAGTATGGCTTGTTATATATCATTACAAAGCATATTGACTAAGGTTTCAGAAAATTATATTTGTTTGTAAATTTCGATTCTCATATGCAAATGAGCTGGGGTCAAAGGTCAAATGTGTTGAATTTGGGTAAAGCAAAATTGCACATTTTGCCCCCCAACATTAGTACTAATAAGGTCTTTTTTACCAGTTGTCTGCTATCCAGGAAAGTTACATGGGTCAAGCTGTGCAACCTAATGCGGATACATTTTCAATTTTTATTCGCGTGTTGCCATGGCAACCGATTTCTTGAAAAATTCAATTTTTCTTGCTGGATTGATTTTGAAGGCTTATAAATCAAAAAGTAAGACAGATATCAAAAATTAAGTTGCAGAGCATTATAAAAGCTACATTTGTGCCAATTTTGGTGGTCATACACCATTCGGAAGTGCCAAATTTTTTTTTTGGGGGGGGGGCAAATTTCCAAGTTGCCGAAAATTGCAAAAAAAGATATAGGGCAATTAAGTTCTAGAAACACTTAATTAATTTTATTTATAAAATGTATTGCAGTTTTGATTTGAAAATGTCAAATTTATTATTAACATTAATATATCAGTAAATAATCAACATAATTAGCCAAAATTAATTTATTTTGGCATTTTCTTAAATATCACTGCTTGAAAAACAATAAGATAAAAAGTAAATACAGCTACTTGAAAAACAATAAGAAACATAAGAAATAGTATTTACTTGCGTGGTACAATGCACTTTTATCAACTGTAGCATCGGAATGGAATGTCAGATTTTCACCAAATAAAAAGTAAAATTCTTGCTCCACAAAACATTGAGGGTAGATGCCCCCTTAATAGATTGTCTTAAAGAATTAATTTCCATTACGTTTGTGTATCTCGATATGTTTTTGGCAAGCAGCGCAGTAAAGACGAATGAGGTAAGATCTTGGAATTTCTAATAATTGAAACTAAATTTTTAAATATCAGAACTGTCCTTTGTCGCAAAAACAAAAGAAACCATAAACAAAAGAATGAGCCTGGAGAATGCGCATTATCTAAAGACTACTAACTTAAAAATCCATGGATAAAATGAAAAAGTGGGAGAAATTTTCAATCGGCCATAACTCGCCCGATATGTGTTTTTAATGATTTTTCGGTGTCGGAAACCTAACGAAATACACTTTTCAGACGTGTATTAATTTCTATGGTTTACTTTTTCTCTTTGTGAAAGGGCACTTTGAGGGTTCTTTTTTTTTTTGAGATGCCACATGTGTGGCAGGAGATATAGTCCTCCGGGCTCACAGTCCGGGAACAATGGTGAACAATAGGGCAATCGATTCAGTTGACTCTTCATGCAACATTAGTTTCTCGCTTTATTCCGTTGTCGTCTATGGAGCCCGGGCTATGATACCTGCCGGACTATAATTACTTTCACACCGGTATTACTACCAAAAATAATTTGTTTGAAATATAATACATACATGTACAGTACATATATTAAAATACAGGGTTCCCAAGAAATAAGTTCCCCCTAAAATTCAAGGACATTTTGTTGCATAACTTCGCTTAGAACTGGATGATTGGAAAATTTTAAACAGTTTTGAATAGAGGAAAACATTTGGCTCTGCCTTAAAAGTCGATGCTTTTCAAACAACACCTTTGGCATCAACACACACCCCTTTTTCTAAAAATGATGTCATAAAGTGTCACTTTACCTTATTCAAAGGTCTAAAGTAAGAAATTAACAATTTACAACAACGATTTCATTTCCATATTCATTGCGATCTGAGGTAAATTATCTTAAGACATTGACGCATGGGCAAACAAATAAACAAACAGGACAAATATGTAGGAAAATAAAGAATGAGGTGTAAGCTTTAAATAGTCATTTTTCTTTGCATATTGCTCTTTTTTGTTTTTGTTTATTTGTTTGAAATGCCTGTTTCAAATCAAAATAAGCTTAATTGTTTTGTCATTCAGGATGAGACCTTAATAGTCAATGTTTCCTCCATCTCCATTGGTGACATCATTTTAGTGTTTACACATACTGTTTACCAATTTGCTGATGTTCTGTTGATGAATGTGGTTTCATCGCGTTGAGCCTGTTCTCCTTTATGTGTCGATCTGCTACACATTTCGAGTGGTGTTGCTTACTCAAATCTCATCTCATTGTTTGTTTGTTCATTTGTTTGCCTATGTGTTCATGTTTTAAGCTTATTTACTTCAGACTGCAATTAATATAATAAAGAATGGAAATGAAGTCGTTGTTAATTGATACTTTTTGTGACTATAGACCTTTGAATACGGTAAAGTGTCACTTTTTCGGACAACATTTTTGGAAAAAGGGAGTGTGTGTGTTGATGCCAAAAGTATTTTTTTGAAAAGCAATGACGTTTGTGGCAGAGCCAAATGTTTCCTCTCTTTAAAACTTTTTTGAAATTTTCTAAACATCCAGTTCTAAGTGAAGTTATGCAACAAAATGTCCTCGAATTTTAAGGGGGAACGTATCTTTTGGGAACCCCTTATTATCGCGAAAGCAGGGGACGGTGTAGTGAACGGGAGTGTGCGCTATTCCTCCGGATAAATTTGTTGCTTTTTGCACACAAGTACTTCAGGCATTGATATACATAAAATTGATGGCAAGGCACTGTCCCCCCCCAGCCCAATGGGGGGGACAACTTGGGTTTCAGGTTATACCGGGTCAACAATTTAAAAATGTTTTCAATGTGTAAAAAGCACACCATGGTGTTTGTCTGGTTAGAAGGATTACACTATCTATGGCTTATAGTTCCGGAGTTACGGGGTAAAAACTGTACAACGGTGAAAAAGCCAATTTTGATGTGTACATGGGTCAAAAGTTAAAAGTTGCTTTAATTCAGTTAATATGTGGTGCAAATTGTTTCCCTAACTTAAAGGATTGAAATAAGGAATAATTTGCTTTATCTGTTATGCTTAGATTTTACGTTATCCAACAAAATAGGTCACAGGTCAATAGAATCCAATAGCTGTTGACTTTATTCGCCATTTTGGTTAATAACGTAGACCAGCAGAAGGTCTCTTTATTGCCCCAAATTAGGTATTAATGGTTTGTGTCTTTGCTTAAGCTCTTTTAACTTATTGGACTTTTATATTTGTAAGTGTTTTGGGAGGTTGTTTTATTCCGATGAATCCTTGTTTTGTGTGGGAAATTAAAAAAAATTGGGTCATTTGATGGATCTGAACCTTCTCTAAATTGACCTTGTAGCATATATATAATAAATGAAATTGGATTGTAACTTAAGTTAGTTCCTTTAGCAAATTGCGCATTTGCTTAAACTAGTTGTAAATCCTGTATGTATTCCAATAAGGATCTAATTGCGACTTCAAGTGTGAAGAAGGCTGTATTATCGGGTCGGTACATCTTTGGTAAATGCTGGGGAGTGGGAACCAACAGTCGCAGTGTGAGGATGATATCAAGACTTCGAATGTGAAGTTAGGCCCCGTTCATTACGCGGTACCTTTTGCCAAATTGCTGAGGAATGGGAACATCAGTGGTTAGTATATTACTGGTCGCTGAGTTGCTTTGGAATTGGAAAGAAACTGGAATTGGATACACTAAATATTTGGAATACCTGGAAATAAATAGGGGGACTAACTCCTGGCAACATATGCGGCCCCATTGTTTCTGTGTTTCATTTATAGGGTGGTAAATATCTATATTGTATGCATTGATAGGTGAACAACCCTTACGATACATTTTAATCTATATGTAATGGATGTTATTATATCAACAAATTATGTTGGCAGTATATTTAAATTGTTTGGCATATTGGCAGCTTGCCAGGAAAATAGATCAAGGGGAGGGGGCTGGTCCCCCCCCCCGATTTTTGCCCGTAATTAAGGGAACAAAGATCATCTTATTTGGTATTATGGTAGTACAAATGTCATGTCTCAAATAAACTACAAAGATATCAAGTTAACAATATGACATTACAGTGAAGTCATAACTGAGCGCTTATTTATACATTATTTCGAAGCAAATCTTCAAAACCAAAGGTTTTACGACCATTTTCGCATTCATGGCACGCAAAATTGGTATTATTTGGCAATGATGGGGTGCCAAAGTAGCATACACATGCTTATTACTCTAAAAAAGTAAGAAAAAAAGCAATATTGTCGTATTTGCGTACCGCTCGCATCATACGTCATAAAGTACCATTTTTGGCATTTACCCAGTAAAGTATAGGAAGGTGGACCATCCCCCCTACCTTCAGACTTGACGGGACACCCTGGCCCCCCTCCGTTGAAGTGATACATCCATTTTTTTCGCTTACATTTTAAAATTACAAAAAGGGCCTTAGATCATATTCGTTTTGCGTTTTTGAGCGAAAAGGGAATCTCAGTGGGGGGGGGGGGCGAGCGGTTAAAAACCAGGTGTTCGTGCCAAAAATGCACCGAGCTCACAACAAAATATATACCAAATGTAATGGAAATTCATTCTTTAAAAACAATTGTTAAAGTCAACAGATAGCAGCCATTCCGAATTTGGATATTTTTGAAAAATAGACACCATCTTGGATTTCCAACACTTGTATAAAACCCCTTGTCGTGACAACCAAATATAAAACAGGCACAAAATTATACCTCAATAGCTAAAATATACATACAAAATGTAATAGCAAAACCCTTTGAAGCCTTTGCAAAATTCAGCCCATGGCAGACATTTGAAATCTGGACTTTGGCAAGGGGGCAGCAGTTGGATTGCGAAAGGTCAATGTAATGATCTTGTAATGCCGAACAATATGATAGGGCACCAGAAATTGCCAAAATAATTGTCAAAGAGGTACAAAAAGTGATAAAATTCACTTTTTGGCAGCCATTTTGAAATTTTGAGCATCGGGCACATTTAGGATTTTGAAGTTATCTCAATCAATTATAACTTCCAAAAACCTATAAATAGACACCAAAAAAGACCGCAATCGGTCAATGTATACAAAGTTAGGATTTCCCCCTCCCCCTAACCCCGGGGACCACTTTGGGTTGCACGTTTTTAATAAATCGGCCGGCACCATCGCATTCAGCGGGAAAATTCAGTCTAGAAAAACTTCAAACACCAAATGGAACACCATTTCCCAGCTGCGTCGTGGCTGTGGGCCGACTAGATATTCTCACAATTTAAAACACTTTCATATGTATTCCATCAGTACTAACCTAATAGGAGCAAATCTACTCTAAATGTGCAGTTCCGTGGTACAATAAGGCAAGTATGTTAAATTTGCCAACTAGCCTTAACTTTCAAAAAAGACACATGAACTAATTGTTGCTTCCTTGTTTAAACTTTTCTTATACCATTCTCTTAAACTAATAACAAGAGTAGCAATGCTACCTTTCCATATGACCGCACATTGATATATGTCCTTCAAATACAAAATTATATGAGTGCCAGTCACAGATGTGTGACCAGTAATTAGCATAATATGAAAGAAAAAAAGAACAAAACCATTTATTTTGTAAAGGAAATTATACAACAAACTGGCTTTTAAACATGAAATACGGACATTACTGAGACCATAGTTCTAGTAATAAAAACTTTTTTTGTTCTTTTTGGTCACATGTCAATTAAAATCTTTCTTTTTCTTTTTTCTCCTATATGTACCTGTGCTTTGACTGGGGATTGGAAAGAAAAACATTAAAGAGACTCCGCACCGGCCCCTGCTCTTAAACTATTACATAGCAGTAAATGTAGTGTATCAACCACCACGATGACAAAAGGCCAGCTGACCTTTCAGGCAAAAATGAAAAACCACCTGGAAAGGACCAAAGATACCACCAACCTGAAACAGTTATGACAACATCCACAAGCCAACAAAAGGTCAGCTGAGCCCCTCTGCCATAGTGGTGCAGTAATATAGCACATGAATCAAAATTGGTTGAGGTGTCAGAGTGGGAGGAAGCCAAAAAGTACTAGGGGCCACACTGCAAAACAAAACTGGAAATAGACCACATATCCATCAAAAAAACACCTACTCCCAAAAAGTAACCCCAATACACCAGCACCTTCCCAGTCCAACATAACTTTGACACAGTATATAGGCTACAAAGTTCAGTGCAAGAGACCCAGGGCCACGGTTTGGGGAGGGGAAAAATACATGATAACTGGACATCACTGACACTACCACCAAAAATAAAATCTGCCCAGTACCACAGTTGTTGCTAGATTAAAACAATCACTTGTTATTTTTTGCTTTTTTTTTAAGGTTTTGTTTTTTATAAAAACAAACACAATGAACAAAACAAATGACAAAACAAACAAACTCGCACAAGCCAAAAACTTACACAAACTAGCATGTGATTTTCCCAGGTGCCATGGTTTGTACACAGACAAACATTAGGGATGAGTTAAAAAACACTCATAGGCTTCAAGATCAAGAGTCCACTTTTTGAAGTGTGTTTGCGTTTCCCTTCACTTTCACAATTTTATAATCACGTGTTCCTCTTAATTTAACTAGTTCAAACAACGCATGAAATGGGGGTTTTGTTGCTGAAAATTTACACCTGTGAATATAAAACTTCAAACAAAGAAATGCAATGCAGCTATAATGCTTGAAGTGTTGTTGACGCCAAACATTTTCTCAAATTTGGAAAAGATAAAGGACTTCCCAGACACCCATTAATAAGAAAACCTAAATCACCCCACAAGTGGGGAAAACCTTTTACATTCACAAAAAGGTGACACAAGCGTTTTGAGGCAGTTCTTTAAGAAAAAAACAATTTGGGGAATCCGCTCTACAATTTTATGGAGAAAACCTGTGGGGTTTGTACAAATTGCCCTGTGAACCATTAAATAAAAGCATTGCAGTTGAGTCTCAATAGTGCATTTAAAATTAGCATGATGAATAACGTCCCACTCCACTTCATCAAGGACATCAAGACAATCAACCCATTTGAAATTCTTTGTTAATTACTTGCCTATTTCCTAAAATATGTGACCTTTGAACCATTTTGTTAAAATCTATTCACTTTACAAATAAAGTGCTGTGACCACCATGAACTTACTCAAAACCACCATTAGCACCAGACTCCTGGTGTACACAGATGTGCCTCTAATGACCCCTAACTGACCTTTGGCCCATTTTTGTTAACATATAAACCATGTTTTTTTTCTTCAAATAGAGTTGTATAACCCCCAAAAAAACCCAAAATGTTAATTGCATTCATTTTTGCAAATGAGGATGCTTGAGTTGAAAATATTATTTAAGAAATATCATGCACAAAACTTGGAAGGATAGTTTATAACATGACAATGTGAAGAAATATGCAATAGCATCAACTTCATTTTTTTTATCAAAAAGGTTTACTTTTTTTGGAGTATTACCCAAGGAATAAGTAACCAATATACACAACACTGTTCAGATGCATATTATTCTCAATGCACACATGCATATAGCAACTATATTTAGTGCACCATTCAAAGAGAGATAAGGACGGAACAATTTGTGAATTTGTTTAAATCAAAAGGATTTTGCATCACCTGTGATTTGAGCATTTGAATTGAATCACAAAGCTGTAAACAATATCAATGTTTGACATAATTAATCATCATGCAAGAGGCCATATTTAATTAAATTTTTATATTTTTCTAACTTGTATTTTTTTGGGGGGTGGGCTATGATAAGGATAAGGACCTAGCCGAGTGCATTCGACAGGCAGCCCTCGAGCCTTCGGCTCTCGGTTCTTATCCGTCGTATACTTTGAGAAAAAAAATAATATCAAATCATTACATAAACATTAATACTTAATCTAAATTTTGAGGTGATTCTTAAAATAAATTAAAAACACTTATACACACCAGCATGTCCAAAGTTATACTTTATAAATAGTGCCAAAAAGACCTTGACGCAATTCATTGTTGATTAGTTTGTTTTGAAAATGATCTGGAAGTGCGAGAAAGATCAGACTCTCTAAGATGCTTAGAGTGGCTAATCTTTCTCGCACCTCCCTGGCAGTTTCAAAACAAACCCATTAGTTATGAAACACGTCAATGAAATTGAAAGAAAGATAGACTTTTTACACTGCTCTTACTTTTTCAAAACAAACCCATCAGTGACGATTTGAATATGAATTTTCTTCTACCAATTCCAACGCCCAATGTATTAGATGTTAAAGACCAACCCAGACATGCATGTGCAAAAAAACATGACTGGTTTCTGCAAATGATTTTATTTGTGAATTTTGGGTTTCTTGAAGTATACTTGATTCTCATGGGCCTACTATTATATAGCAACATGATAGCAGCTAAACTTTCTGAATGGCTTTCGAACTTGACAAATTATAACATAAGGAATTGTCCTTTGAGGGTACAAAAAGCTTGTTCTTGTTAATTAAGTTTCTGAAAAAAAAAGTACAAAATCACATTATTTGGAATGGTCTGCGCATGTGAATTCAATGAATACTTTATACGAGAAACCAATATTTTCTCAACACAATCATTTAAGTCGGGTCTGACACCATAGATTGTAGATACTAAGTTCTTAGAGCGGTTTGGTCATTTTGTGACCCCCATGTCAGATCTGACATATCTATTCGGGTTTTATCATTCCGTTTAGCTCTGTTTATTGGAGCTATTTGGGAATTTATCCCGTTTAGAATTGAGACTTGGACGTTTCGCGGTATCGCATACATAATCTATCAGGTGGTCTGTTTTGTTATAATCACTCTGCAAAAGGTCTATCATGCACCCATTTTTTACTCAAAACAGCGATAAACAACAGACCAATCACTCTAGCTGTCTGCGGTTTACCTCGGTCTGCATGGCTGCCGCTTGTGAGCGATTCGTAATAGGGTGCGACTGAGTAAAAAATAGGCTTCCATTTGACCTCGAAACATCATAGCCCTTGTACTCTGCCGGCAGAACAGAAATTGTACGGCAATTACTGTTATTTGTTTGGCTAGCAACATCAGGCTAGCTTCACCTGGTATACATAATTTGCCTCGCACCTAGAACCCTTGCCTACCGGCTGACCTTGCATGCACTTTGAGGTATACAATATGTTACACATTTTCAGTGTATAAAGCAGGGGTTCTCAATTATTTTCGCTGAAGGGCCAGAGAATGCCAAACATATTGGATTCCCTACTTGAGGGCCAAATACACCTGAATTTCTTATGTTTCCCCTAATATATTTGTGCAAGTCGAGGGCCAAATATCAATGGTTGGCGGGCCGGATCTGGCCCGCGGGCCGCCTATTGAGAACCCCTGGTATAAAGGAACATGAAAACGTCTTGAACAAGACTGTTGATGCAGGCTGGCGCGCCGGACACGCAATTTTCCCAGATTCCTGATTAGGAACTCCCACGCGACTGATATTGACTTAGTCTCCTTTTGTGCTCTGTTTAAACAATAAATGGGACCTGTCATTTTCTGTGTTAAGATGAAAGTGTAGGTCGTTGAAGAGACTAAACTTAATTGTTATCGTCCATCCCTTACCTGCATTTATTACTGGTATTCCCAATTAAAGTGCGATTTTTTATTTGTGTCAGTTCATTAAAAGTTTTTGACGATTCTCTTCATGTTGAGAGGTTGTGCGTTTATCCAGGAAAATCATTGCCACTTTTGTGTGGCGTGGATTGAGGCCAACATTCTTGCATGGCTTCACCTGAAAATCGATTGCCATTCATAAGATTTAAATCCATTCATTGATGTGAACCAGTAACCTATTGATGAACATACGAAACATGTGTTGTATGGCATGTATGCGTATAAATAGAAGAGCGTGGCTTATTGATCGCCACACCCTCTTCAAGCGAAAGTGATGTCAGTTAGATTGAATTACACGGATGTAGTGGCAAAACCACCAGATATACCATACAGGCAAAGCCCTTTAAGTTTATTTAATTTAGCAAATTCTTGCACCTTCTACACATAGACAGGACAAACATGACGATTGTCAAACATTCCATTTACCGATTTAACTCAAAAGGGGATCAGGAAATTTAAATTAACTTTAAATCAGTTATACCAAATGTTGGCGCTTTTATATGCAATAAAAGAACAGTTACGCTTAATAATGTATCTACTCCACTATATCTTCGGCGTTTTAAATTTTGGTATCAACGCATCCCCTCCAAGTGAAACATACACTCGGCAATATGCATGAACTGACACGAATAAAAAATCAGACTATAGACTGTGTCAGATCTGATATGTCAGATATGTCAGATCTGACATGGGGGTCACAAAATGACCAAACCGTTCTTAGAGGGTATATTCGATTCAGACATGTTACTTGATAATGAGCAGTAAGTTGATATCAAGTGATTGATGGTATTTCTAGTTGCTACTACTAGTACTAGAAGTTGTGACTTGTGGTGACCCACGTTCATTATCTGATGACCTGTGCATTATTTGATACCCGTGCATTATCTGACAGAGCACTAGTGCATTTGTGAAAAATAATTCATGCTGAAAACAATAGATAATCTAACACAAGAAGTATATGGTCCTATAAGAAAAAAATGTTGCAAAATGATATGAAGCACTGTAACCCCATGTTCTGTCTGTATAAACCAACCAAATTTCCTTTTCAACCATAGAAACAAATGCAATTAAAAAAAACCATCATTCCCAAGAATGCATGTGTTGCCTACCTTGTGGTCCAAAGGTCACATTAGAGGTCAATTTGTGTACAGCTCACATGAATCTTGGGCCAGTGGTTCTTCTGACATATACTGGATGATTTAATTAGGATACCAGAATTTATGGGTTGAGCTATGAGGTTTGAATATTGTGCATTTGCAATATTTTCAGAACATGTAGCAAGACTGATAATTATCCTGCAATAGAAAACATCCAATATTATCATTATTATGTTTCAGAATCTGACTTGTACCCAAACTAGTGAAGCAGGCTAGACCTGGCTTAGATCCTCCATGTAGAACATTAATGAAAGGAAAACTTAAAGGCTGACTCAGAGATTTCAAAATAAAATATTTTGTACAAATATTAAAATAGTCCAACTAAATAAGAAAGTACCAAAATTGCGCAATTCCAAAGTGTGAAATGAATCGGATTTTTTGTTTTGACGCAGTAAACATTTATGTAGAGTATTACTTGCCATAGGATACTGTGTATAACAAAATTTCCGGATCTGGAATTTTATAACAAAGTTATGATTTTCTATATGAAGGACGTCGAATTGAGCTTAGTTATTTCACACAGTGATTAGTATATGGACAAGTATTATGTACATGCAAAAAACACAATTTGTTTGAAAAATGAGGGCGCCCTCCTCGGGAAATCTCTGAGTCAGCCTTTAAGACACAATGGACCTGTGGAATATGAAAGAGAAATCTGAATGAGATGGAAGAGATACTGAAGGTAGCCTTTTTGCAAGTAGGTTCTAGAAACAATGAAGATATTGGATTTATTTGTAATAATATCCTTACATCATCCTCAATCCATTCAATATCACATTGTACTCAGTCAGCAGGATGTGCACAGATTGGCCTCTTACGACCCTAAGTATGTGACCATTTGACCCAATTTGCAAACTGTGATGACAGACAATACATGTATTCTTGGGAATGAATAAATATTAGTAATCATTTATCAAGAACTTACACCTATGTGTAACCTAGACCAGAGTGCATCATTCCGACTGAATACAACTTAGGTGTTCTTCAACATATTCTATAAATTGAACTTTAGGATGCCATAAAACAGTTTTCATTTCTAGAAACCCTTTTCCCTTTAAAAGAAAATCAGTATTACAAAAATGATGATGTGGGGCAAAATGAAAATTAATATTTAAATGTCAACACATATATTTTTCAATATTATTCATCACAATTTTTTCTCATTTCACAGCACCAAATCTCCCAGATGGGAGAATGAGCTACACAGAGTTTGTCTGGTTTCTGATATCAGAAGAAGACAAGAAGACACCAGTAAGGTATACTGCAGCATACCCATATTCCCCACGTCTGTCTTCAGAAGCGGGAGCTATAAAAATAACAACCACTTGTGGTGTGTACATGTATGTCTGAGTGTTTGTTTGTGATGTTAAGGAAGAAGCTGGAATATTAACTTAGAAGGGTTCAACTTCTCCCATATGCAAAGTTGTAATTCATCTCCTTGGAACTTGGTGAAAATAATTCCTGGTATAGTGATACAAGGTGTCAAGAATATTTTGAGGTTCAGGGTCATTACGTGTGTGCCATGTGAAGTCAGTATCAAGGAGTTGATTGCTAACCTTCATGTTAAAGGGCATCATGGTGGCGCCACAGGGGGGCAAGGTGGGCTCTTGCCCCCAATCTTTTTTTCTCTTGCCCCCCCCTCCCCCTCCCCCCCCCCCCCCCCCCCCCCCCCCCCCGGCCGAAAGAAAAATGGGATTTTGGGGCAAATTTAGTGCGCTTGGGGCCAAAAATCACAAATTTTTGGGAAAAATCGGCGATTTTGGGCCAAAATTGGTCAAAAATCTTCCAAATATTTGCAAACTTTGCCCCCTCCCATAATTTCACTTTGCCCCCCCCCCCAGAAAGAGGTTGGGCCGCCGCCACTTGAAATTAGTAAAGAACCAATAGAGTAAATATTTATAAATGTACCATGTGACTTCAGCATCGTAGGGTACCAAATGAAGACAATCATCATTTTACTATGAAATGTCTGCAGGACTTTGTAGTAGGACTGATCCATATTGGTTCTTAGCACTTATTTATGTTGAATGTTGGTGCCGATCCTCAGCCACCGAAAAAACACGTGCCACGGGGCTCAAAAATTTATTCATGATAGTCTCTTTGCGATGTTCACAGTAAACGATATTTTCGTTTACGGATGTTGTGACAGAGGTTTACACTAACACAACAGAAATAGTTTTCATATTAGTTTAACAGAAACTGCAAAGTTTCAAATACTGCCAATGGGATTTCCTTGGATGTATAAAGGCGGGGACGAAGGCTGCGACAAAGCTCTGAAGAAGAAAGATAGTGCCCGGAGAAGGTGAAGTCGCTTGGAACTCCCGAAGCTCGCCTTAATTACCACAAGGCCAGAAACGAGTATACATCTGTTTCAAGGAAAGCTGCTTCCACTCACAGTCAGAGTCAGAGATAAAATGACAGACGAGCTCCAGACTTGAATCTAATCTTGGTGGTGGACTGCTCGTAGCTAATGGGAAAAGGAGGAATTCTGAAATACCAGTCCTAATCAAGCAGCTCTACATACCTCTCTGCCGATGCAAAAGCTGAATGTTTTGGCGACTTTCTTCATGAAAAGTCTACCATCCTGCTGCTTGAAAATTACAAAGCCGTCTACAGTATTCCACAGAGAACTACCTCAAGCTGTGGCAAGATGGTATTCTGGCCAAGGAAGGTAAGAAACAACTGTTGAAACAAGATGTCAACAAAGCTCCGGACGCATAGGCTCCAGCCCTCGGTATGGAGAAATGCCCAATGCTTCCAACTGGTGTTCCACTGGCATCTATTCCAACTTTGCTTGATAAGGACCACATTCCAGTGATGTGGAAAGTAGCTGAAGTCAGCCCATGTTATAAGAAGGCCACAAGCATTCGCCTATAACTGTCGACACAATCTCCTTGCCTATCTATAATATCCAAGGTAATGGGAGACTGATCTTGAAACAAGGTGGCTCCACTGATGCACATCATTGAATCAACAGACGTATGGCTTTAGGTCTGGCCATTCTAATCTGATGCCCTGACTTATGTTTCCCAATGCAAATCACGAATTCCTCAATGACAGAGGACAAAGCATTAGAATTGTATGCCTTGATATCAGCAAAGCATTTGACAGAGTGTGGCATCCTGGGTCTACTCCTGGCCAAGCTTTCTGCCTTAGGATTCTCTGATAAGTTAATGAAGTGGCTGAAGGACTACCCTGAGTGACCACTCCCTCAGAGTCATCCTAAAACGAAACGGGAGGGTACCATGCAAGAAGTCGATTCATGTCAGGTGTAACACAAGGCTCAATCCTTGGCCTCTTCTTTTTATTATATTATTGATGACATCACAATAAGAATCCTGAATCCATCCATCCTATATGCAAGACGATGTCACACTCGTGACCCTCATAAATCAAAGGAGGAAAGAACCCCAGCGCGCCTCTCTCAACAAAGACCTGCAGGAAATCAAGTCTTGGGGGCAACTTCATAATCATGGAATTTACTTTTTGGTGCTGCCAAGTTGTAAACTGTAACAATATCAAACAAGAAAGATGCTCAAACATGCCAGCCAAGTTCTCCACCATCTTTAGAACCACTCTAGAGAGGCTGACAGTGTCGATCTACTTGGCATCCCCATCAGTAATGACCTGTCTTGGTCTCCTTGATTAACCAAAAATGGCTAAAACTGCCAGTCAGTCAGCGACTAGGATTGCTCCGTCGAGTCTGCACACCTATCTAAGGACAACTGAAAGGGCTGTTATATAATAAATCCATGGTTCGATCCAACCTGGAAATATGCAAGTTCACATGGGGTAAGAGCCACACCCACTTCACTATCCAAACTAGATGCAATCAGAACGTGGCAGTTCGATCATTGGTATCCCCGAGAGTGAGCTGCCCTCTCACATCCAACCACTTGGTCATCGCAGGGCAGATGGAATGGTCACTTTTCCACTGCATGATTTATGGACAAGCACCAGATCTTCTCATCCAGCTGCTACCTACTGCTTTCAGTTGATCCTTGCCTTAGGCGCTCAGGCATGTCTCATGACCTTGCTGTGAAAGTCCCAAGGTCCAACTTGGCCTCCCACAGAAGATCATTTCTCCCATTCTCTGTAGGCTTATGGAATACCCTTCCTGCTGCAAGTCCTGGTAGCATCAAACCAGGACTAACAGAGTTTCAAAAGGGAGGTTAATCGCTATCTTGGCGCCAATCTGTCAGCGTTACTAATTTGATAACTGCTGTTAATGCCTAGATTAGCCTTGACATAAATTTAAAAAAGTTGACTGTTTAGTGTGCATTTGCTGATTACCTTCATGCCTAGTCAAAAGAACCACTGAACCAAGTCTCATATGGAGTGTACACAGAGTGACCTCTAATGACCCTATATGACCCTTGACCTTATTTTGTCAATCTATGTATAATAATAAAACACTTCTGCAAATAAAATGGTTTGACAAACTAAATTAAAGGAACACTGGTCCATGACTCTTATGGGTATGCACAGAATTATGTCTTGTGACTCATGTGCCCTTTTGACCTCTAATGAACCTATATGACCTTTGACCCCCATTTGGTCAAAATATATAGAATTTCTGCAAATAAGTTATTGTGATTACCAAACCTGCTCAAAAGAACAACTGGTACAAGACTCTTACTCTGCACAGGATGACCTCTTGTGACTCATGTGGCCTTTGACCTCTAATGACCCTATATGACCTTTGACCCCATTAGATCACATATATACAATTTCAGCAAATAAGATACTGTGACCACCGAACATGCTCATGTTACAAGACTGTGTACAAGTGGGCAGTACACAGTTTGTCCTCTAATTACCCCAATTGACCTTTGACCCATGTTGTTTAAACCTCAGTAAACACTTCTGCAATAAAAATGATGCTATAAACATTCCTCCAAATTAAGTTGTATATCCACCAAACTTGCTCAAAAGTTACCACTGGCCCAAGAGTCATGGGCTATGCCACAATTGACCTTTACTAATCCTACATGACCTTTGACACAACACTTCTTAACTCATTCCAAAGATCAGCCCCCCATATGTCAAAGCAACCAGTAGAACATGAGGTCATGTGTGTATACTTTTGGAAGGTATGAATAATCAATTTAAAGGTATTAGGCAGCGATAATGGAAAAGATCAAAAAATGTGGAAAGGCATTTTTTAAATTTATAATCAGGGATAAGGTGTTAACCCAATTCAATATGAACTGCTTTAATTGTATTAGAACCAAAACCCCCAAAATAGTAAAAAAAAATGAAAGTATTGAAGAAGAATGTTCATACCGTCATCCCGCAAATAGACAAACAGCGACGGCGTCTCAAAAATCTGACACTAAACAGCGATTGTGGTTTACACCAGTACAGATTAAACAACGATCAACAATGTTTTTGGTTGAGGTCAAACTGTATCGATCATGGGCATCCATATCACGCTGAAAATTTGCTTGTATTCACTGAGCAAAGGCTTTTTGATCACATAGTCGGAATTTTGATAGCACGTAATAGCAATTTAAAGACTCAGATAAAAAGTACTGCCTTGCCTTTAATACCGGGTGATTTCAAGCCAACCACTTTGCAGGTTATGTTCACATACATGCCAGTTAACAAAAATATAAATATGACTTTTGGGATTTTTGTGATGTTTCGGTAGCAAACGCTGCGAATCCCTAAACTCATTTGCATATTTTGAAAAAATCACTCTACAGACTAAAACCGATTACTCAATGGACTTCTAACATGGCACGGTTATAGAACATGAAGGAGGTGATGTGCGATATACTGTTTGGACAGTTATGAATATTAATTAACTCATTTGCATATTTTGAAGGAAAAAAAAACAATCCACTCCACATGCTAAACTGTGGATCGTGACATCATACATGGCACGGTGATCGAATATGAGGGCACATGTGCGGCATTCGTTTGGACAAGTCGTGAAATTAAGAGATCATTGCAGTATTTTGAAAATTCATTAATCCACCTTACAGACTTAAACAGATTACTCAATGGACTTCTAACATGGCATGGTGATAGAACATAAGGTCATGTGCTGTATACTTCTGGACATGTTATGAATATTAATGAGCTCATTGCAAATTTTCAATAAAAATGTAATAAACGTGTTTTGGCTGATATGTGGCATGGAAGTTATGCACAAGTGTTTGTGGACTGAAACCGAGGTTACTAAGTCTACAGTACAAAATGTAAGGTAAGGCTTTTTACTTTGTGTCAAAAATAAAATAATCAGGAGATACTGGGAGGGGGAGTGAGGGGAGATATTGGGGTGGAGGGTAGGTGGATGTTGGGGAGGGTACGTGGGAGGTTGGAAGGCAGGTGGGAGTGGGGAGGGGCAGGGGGATGTTGAGGCGGGGGAGGGGGATGTTGGTTAGGGTAAAAGGTGGGATGTTGAAGGGAGAAATGTTGAGGGGGACAGGGTGTTGGGGAGGGGAAGTTAGGATGTTAGGAGAGGGGGAAGGTGGGATAAAGGTATAGGGGTAAGATGGACGGGGGAAGGCGGAGGGGGAGGGGGGGACCGCTGCTCCAACTCTGCCCTACCCCTCGTAAGCCCGTGGTGGAGGGCCGCCCATGTAGCAGCTCGCATCGCCTTCTGCTCTTTCGCGAACAAAATTACGCGAATCTTGAATGTGTTCCCTACCTGCCTTATTCCCTCTGTGTCTTCAGCCGTTCCACGATGCCCGGCGGCCGTGAGCCATACGGTGATATCCTCCGCGTAATGCGCTGTACACGTGTGGGCTTTGATCACGGGGTGGTCGGGGACCTGGGTGGCTGCGGCGGCGTGGACGTGGTTGAGTGAAAGGGAGGGGAGGGAGGTGGGGGAGGGGGGAGGGGAAGCGGCGGAGGATCAGACCGGGCCCCGTGCGTCGGGAGTTTGGGCACGGCTATTGGGTGTTCGGGGAGGGGAAGGGTGGGGTGTAGGGGAGGGGGACGGGTGGGGTGTGGGGAGGGGAGGGGAGGGGGACGTCAAAAGGATTTTATTGGGTATGATTAGGCAGGGATTTCCAACATATTTTTTTTTTTTTTTGTGCTTTTCTGCTGCAGATTACAAGTGATGTGACCTCTTTGATATGTGCTACATCAGGGTCAGCATCGGGGGGTTTTAGCAAGAATTTCAAAATTCAGAAAAAAAAACAGGTTTTTAAGCATACCTTGCATTATTATTATTTTAGCTTATATAATGAGTTAATTGCATAATTTTTGTCCCTAAGCTGCCGCCAACCCTGTGATGTAAATTGTAAGCGAGGGTTACATGCATCATTGATGCTCTCAGTTTGAATTGGAGTGGCTACAAGACAGTGTACAAACCTCTGGGGGTGTATGATGCATTCACATTAATAACAGATACCACAGACAGTGCAACACTTTGGATCGTACATTTCCACCCCGTCTGAGGAAAAGGAGTTGTACTCAGGCGCGTAAGCAGACCTGAGCCTCCGGGGGGAGGTTTTCCGACCCAATTGATGTACAAATTTTTTCCAAAATGATAGTAAATGGTTTGAAGGCCTAAGGTAAAGTTAAATTTTGATTCAAACCATTCTTCATGTTTGTTATATACAGTATAGGAATACTGGTTCGGTGCATGGAAATAGACGGTTATGGATAACATATCATGTATGAAAGAATATTTTTAGAAGAAACAACGGCCAGAAGATGGAGAGTTTAGGTATAGAAACATGCCATTTCAAGAACTGTTTATGTCAGGTGAGTATGGGAAGTCACAATATTTAACTAACAATGAAGACGGCAACAGTAGAAGCAACAGAGATAAGTTCTAGTAGCAAAAGCAATAAAACTCTCAAAACTGGACACAACGTGCTGCTGTTGAGAGTCTCAACTGACAGTTGCTCACATGATTAGACCTTATTCATAATGGCCCCTAACTGCTGTTGATGTGGCAAAATCAGTGGTTTTGAGCAAAACCATGAGTATGAACATTTCGCTTGTTATTTTTTAACTGATTAACAAAGCACCACACAGCCATACTTAAGAGAGGCACATCGCCAAGCGCATCATGTGTGATTCAAGGGTTGTACATGTATGTCATTAATTTCAGGGATGCACACCATTCGCTGAAGGTGATTACAAATTAGGAATATTAGCAGGACAGGAACAAGATTGGGGAGAAATTGAAGCAGCAGAGGGAAGGAAAAAAGACCAAAACAAGAACCTTGCAAGCTGTAAAACTGCAACACTTATTAGACACATCATGTGAAACCAGTTTTGAGACATCTTCAATGTCTTTTAGACAAATCACCATGAAAGTGAACTTTTTTCCCCCATGCATCAAAATCCAGATCTGGAAACATCTTCACTTCCAAAATTCATGAAGAATGCCAGCCCAAGAATCCAGACCTACTTAAACAGCCTTTGAAAAATAAACAATCACGTCTTGTAATGTTGTGGTTGATGTCAGTACAAGTGCAAGCATTGTATCCAACCCTCTGTTCAGGCTAAGCAAAGTTGCAAAAAATCAGCTCATTGATAATAAAGCAACTTCATAAGGGAACACAAAGATAAAACTCTGGTTGAGTGCCAAGACATGCCCTGAGCTCAACACAAACAAAGCTCTCCATGACGCCGTATAGAAGATTCTTTTTTATAGTGACAAGTCACCGACGCTGGTCACAGGTGGCAACTCGCCATGTGTAGTCCATTCGGGTGACTGACCTAAGTATACACACAATCGAATGTGTGTACGTGTCATGCAAACCTTGCTTGACCGCGCAGCCCACAAACACTGTCCCGTCCAGTGCTCATATCATTATACCAATCCAATACTCCGATTGCATGTGTCCCAGTTTCAAACTTGGTTCCACTGCCGGAAAATAGCCATGCAATTTGCTTTTCACCGTATTAAAAACTAAAATGTCACCTTGCAATGATGACACTGTGGGTTCAGGAAATGATCTAATAATTACCGTCACAGATAGTACATCTCACTTTATATCGCGCATAATCTACGATTATTTAGAGTACTTTTCAACCCTCAATTTCCGGGATTGACTTATGGCGCAACTTTAATAAACATAAACACAATACAGCACCAACACGGAAAGTCTTATTTAAATTCTGTTTTCAGCTTCCGATAGCCGAGACCATACTGGATTTTCCCATTATCATTGCGCATATAATTTTGACCATCGGAGGTCTATAAAAGTCTCTCTGCGCCTGTCTGACACTTATTGTAGAATTTCCAAAATCTCCCCAAGCTGTATCACAAATATGACGTCACCATTCCAGTAATGAAGAGGTAATGAGCGGCGACTCTTCATTTTGTACATGGTATTGGAAGAAGTGTGTTAAACGATGCTCAAAAAGAAAAAGCTGTGGGGCTCCTCAAGGTAGTTCTTATGTTGACACCTTTGAAAGTGGTTTTCCAACTTGAATTGGGTGCAAGCCCTTTGACGTAAGCAAAGGAATGCAAAGGCACTCCGGCCTATATACTCAAATCAACGCAAACTGGATGAATCAGTTTCGTAGGTTTCATCTTCAACCACAAGAGTACTTGTACTATGGTTTCATCCAATTTAGTTATCAAGAAATGGCCACAAAAACTTTATTGTACAGGTCAGGATTGAAATTCATAATTGTGTGATGGATAAAACGAGTCCATGCTTGCTGTGTATATAGTCAAGGGTTCATCACTGGGCATCGTATACATGGATAACTCCTCACGACTGGTGTTACTGTAGCCTCCAACGCAGCGCAGTGGTTTCCTACGAAGCCTTGCTTCTTGCTTTTCCTTGGCTTTTCTGCCATTTTTGATGATTTATAGCCAATTTGGAATGCTAAATAAATATTTTTTAAATAACAATTTGAGCAAAGGCCTTGTTGGACCAGCATCAAAAGACTGAACGTAAAACCACTGTTTTTGTTTGCTTGTTTCGAGTGAAAGCTTTGTCATTTAAGCTTCGAAGCAACTATTTTGAAGTAAACACAATCACAGCAGATGGTGTGAATCACATTTCATATTTCTAGTTTTATTGGTCTCTTGACAATGCTCAATAGTCATTTTTAAAGAATTTATGAATTTGCTAGGTCTAAAATGTGTACAATTATAAAAATGTTGGTGAATCGTGAGTAGATGGTTTGGTATACAGCGCGAAATATGAATTGTCTAATTACTATACCAGAACTTCACGCAGAAGGGCAGCAACGTTAGTTCATAACTCTGTCAAATAAAATATAATTTCACATAAGTAGACATATGCAAACAAGTCCCAATACACAAAAGTGCCATTTTTAATTCGTCATCAAATTTATTAAATGACGTCATTTCAGGGAGAAGGTTAACTTTTTTGTGATTTTTTTTGCTCATTAAATGTGTAACATTGCAGTGTACATTTAACATTTTTGTAACAGGTTAAAGAGCCTAACTTTTCCAGAAAAATGTACTTGTGTCAGGGGGACTTATTAATTTTGACCCGTATAGTTTGAAGAATTTCATTTTGTTTTATGGGGGGTCTAGGAAAATAATCTTTTCAGTGTAATTATGACTTACCTGTAGCAATTTGAAAATAAAACTTGTTTCTTTTTTTCTTTATATCAAAAGCTTTCTATTGATATGTAAATGATAATTGCATGGTATGTGGACTTTAAGAAATTGGATGTATCTCAAAATTAAAAATTAGCAATAAATGACTTATTAGCTTGATAACATGGTATATATATATATAGGGTGATTCAAAAAGAAGTTTACTCATTTTTGTTGTGGTGTAGTAAGTAGTAGTAATAGCAGTAAAACAATATGTACAGTTTAAGTTTAACATTAGTATAGATACATAAAATGCAACTCTGCAAGTGAATATATATATATATATATATATATAAAACAATGAAACAATCGGTTTAAAATTCGTACATTAAACAATACAATATTGTTTCGTACGGATGAAAAGGTACACCCGCACTCGTCAGTTGTAAAATGTACAATACAAACATTTTTGTAAAGAAACATATTTGAATATATATATATATATTTATATATACGTGAAAAAGGTCAGACAGTCGAACGTAGCAACTATAATACCATTGTTTTATAAAACAATGGTATTATAGTTGCTACGTTTGACTGTCTGACCTTTTTCACAAATATAGTACTTATGATGACAGACCCAACTAGCTACAGTAGAAGCACCTCTTACGCATATATATATTCATAAACAATGTGCGGCGTGATGGAATGGGTCAGTGGCTTAACGGGTCATTGATTCACTTCATTTGTGGATTGCATTTAGCTCTGTGCTGCACTGATGAGAACACAAAGTTCGAAACGGTACTGTCTGCAGATTGAGTATATATATATTATATATATATGTGTATGTGTATATGTATGTATATATATATATATCTCAATATATCAAATGTTGCGAAGAGCAATTCCTGAAGGTATAAATATTTGCATATGCCAAACACAGGTTATACTCATTTGAATAAAATCACCCATTTTGCTGACTGTACACATCTGGGTAACTTGCATCAGTTTCTATTTAAATCAATAAAGAGTGAACAAGACAGATTAAATTGGTTTGCAACTTTTATTGTCAAAATTAAAAAAAGTTGGGCTTTTAGACTTATGATCAAGAACCCTAAATAAAACAATAAATAAGTTTCTATTCATCAAGAAGTGTAATAACTACTTTTCATTGCAAACTGTTTCTGTATAATTATGTTTGTTCAAGAACTGCAAAACATGCAATGAAGTGTTTCTTCTGATCACAAGATTCAAAATTTGATATATCATCTAAAATTCTCAGCATTTAAAATTTTGCTCTTGATTGATGGATTTTGAGTATAACTTTCTTTTTGGCAATGAAAATTGCAAACCAATGTGTTGTTCATGCATTTGGTGTAAATAGAAACTGTTGCAAGTTACCCAGATGTAACCCAGATACGGTCAGGAAAATGAGTGGTTTTATTAACCCACATTTGGTTTTTGCGATCAAGCGCATCCTGCTTTAATATGTCGGCCTTTATTTTTACTACTTGTCGGGCATTTTATGTGCATTTTGTACGGAAAATCTGGTGTTGGGTTGATTTGTTAAATTTCAGTGCCAAAAAAAAAAAAAAAAAAAATTTTGGCCACGCGCTCTTTTGTTTTCCTCTTTCTTTCACGCACTTAAACATAAACACTCTCTGTTAACCTGATGAAGGGGCATGTGCCTCGAAATATCGTTGTATTTTTCAACTAATTATGCACTGTTCACAAAAACTTTTACGTGAATTTGACTCTATCTAAACTTTGCAGTGCAACGCAACTACCTCGACTTTATATTATATATATATGTGTATGTGTATATGTATGTATATATATATATATATATATATATATATATATATATATATCTCAATATATCAAATGTTGCGAAGAGCAATTCCTGAAGGTATAAATATTTGCATATGCCAAACACAGGTTATACTCATTTGAATAAAATCACCCATTTTGCTGACTGTACACATCTGGGTAACTTGCATCAGTTCTATTTAAATCAATAAAGAGTGAACAAGACAGATTAAATTGGTTTGCAACTTTTATTGTCAAAATTAAAAAAAGTTGGGCTTTTAGACTTATGATCAAGAACCCTAAATAAAACAATAAATAAGTTTCTATTCATCAAGAAGTGTAATAACTACTTTTCATTGCAAACTGTTTCTGTATAATTATGTTTGTTCAAGAACTGCAAAACATGCAATGAAGTGTTTCTTCTGATCACAAGATTCAAAATTTGATATATCATCTAAAATTCTCAGCATTTAAAATTTTGCTCTTGATTGATGGATTTTGAGTATAACTTTCTTTTTGGCAATGAAAATTGCAAACCAATGTGTTGTTCATGCATTTGGTGTAAATAGAAACTGTTGCAAGTTACCCAGATGTAACCCAGATACGGTCAGGAAAATGAGTGGTTTTATTAACCCACATTTGGTTTTTGCGATCAAGCGCATCCTGCTTTAATATGTCGGCCTTTATTTTTACTACTTGTCGGGCATTTTATGTGCATTTTGTACGGAAAATCTGGTGTTGGGTTGATTTGTTAAATTTCAGTGCCGGGAGACTTTTGTGGGTTTTTTGGGGCATCAGATGATCTTTCTTACTGAATGCTATTGATTTATGTGTGCACTTGGTAATCGGTGCTATAGTCCATTTGGTTATCTCGAGACAGTGATGTCAGAACATAACACTAACTCGCCGCTTGAGTACTACGTTCATTCATAGCTATGACATGCTTTACAATTACGCCCATACAGTGTATACAATTTTCTGAGCATGAGACTGCCTCTTTACCACAGTGTATGAATATCGTCCCCCCAAAGGTTTGAGCCTTTATTTTCTCTAAAAAAAAGTGACATACTTTTTCGAACCTCTATGAACGAGACAAAATGTAGTACCAGCACATGAACAATTTTCATGTCACAACAAAAAAAAAATTCCAAAGAAAAATTGATAAAAATCACTCTCTAAAACAACTTCCCATAAAATTTTGCACAAATATAGGAAATAAATACTTACATTGCTGAAATAAAAATTTAAAAAGTTATTCCAGTACGATTTAAGGGCAAAAACTAATTTTGAATAGCAGCCACCAAAATGCTGATTTATGCTACCTATAAAATGCATGGCCGATTCAATTTTTTTTCCACCAAAATATGTGCAACTGATATTTAGACGATTAAATAAAATCTTGGGCAAAAATAATTTGGCATTAAAACATAGTGGACAGAAAAAAATCTTAGGTCCACATGGACCCCCCCCCTTACATACACTTAAGTGGAATTAAAAATTACATGGACAGGAGATACACATTGTGTAAGCGGCTTACACGGCCGATGCGTGCTTGTGTTGATTCTGTACAACAAATTATTAATCAGACTAAGTGTTATGACCAGAATAAAAAATCTCAACTATTTTTAGGTAAATCAGATGAGGTTCGAGGATGTGGATCATGAAATGCCCTTTTAACAATAGAGAGTAAATGCCCAGTCAACACATATATGCTTGAGTGCCAGTACAGGCCAGAGTGGTTCCGTTTTTTTATGATGCTTTTTTGCCAGCAGTTCGAACTATTTCCCTAGGGAAATAGCGCGCATAATAGAAATCGCCCAATGAAATAGCATGATTTTGTTCATGAATATTCATGAAGTGTAAAAGTATTTATTATGACTATGCATCGTGTTTACTATTAGGATGGATGAAAAATTGGGTTTTGTTAAATTTTTAGTGTAAGTATATTGGCAATATTTTTGGAGGTGTTCGGGGGTGTACACTGAGAAATCTTATCTGGTTAAGTTCTTCTCACGCGCACACATTGGCTGTTTTCGATACGAAGGAAGTTGTAGCTTTGACAAATTAAATTAAAAGAAGCACTGGTCCAGGACTCTCATGGGTATTCAAAAAATGACCTCCTATGACCATGCTATGACCCCATTTGGTCAAAATATATAGATTTTCTGCAAATAAGTTACTGTGATTACCAAACCTGCTCAAAAGAAAAACTGGTACAAGACTCCTGTGGGCAGTACACAGTTTGACCTCTAATGATCTAATTGACCTTTGCTCCATGCACATTCAAACCTTTATAAAACGCTTCTGCACATAAAATGATATGACAAACTAAATTAAAGGAACCACAGAATGACCTCTTGTGGCCCATGTTCCCTTTTGACCTCAAATGACCCTACTTACCTTTTACCCCAAAATATCAAAAACATTCTTCCAAATTAAGTTGTATAGCCACCAAACTTGCTCAAAAGAACCACTGGAGTTTGGGAATGAAATGGATTTGAGAGCTCAAATTTCAGAACGAGAATGAGAAAAAACGGCCTTTCATCTGATATCAAAATCGATACTACTTCCGGGTAAATGAGGGGGGGTCCCAAAGACGATCGGAACATGCACCTTTAAACTATTAAACCCCTTTCTCTCTCTTCTTGTAGATGTGATAAGTCCATCCAGAAATATATGTTCAGAATATTCAATTTCACTAAAAAGTGTTTTCTGTAATTTTCACGAGAGTGTGCAAGATTTCCATATTGGTCAGTTTACCTCCCCAGGCCAGAAGAAAAACAATGGATTTTGGGCAAAAATCAGCAATTTGGGGCCAAAAATTGCCAAATTTGGGCAAATGTCCGCGATTTTGGGCAACAATTTGGAAGTTATGCCGCCAGAATTTTACTTTTGCCCCCCCCCAAAAAAATTTCACTTCCCCCCAGAAAATGAAGTCTGGCGCCACCACTGCCAGATCCCAATATCCGAATATATGCATGCACTGTACCACCATCATTTCAATGAGCTCTTTTGCATATTTGTTCTGATTGGCTGATTATTACAGGGGTGAACTTCTACCATATCCCAATGTCCAAATTTGATATGTAAATAGTGGTGGATGCATGTAATACCATGTACTGTGTCGTGATTATTTGTGCATATTATTGAGCTCATTTGCATATATGCTCCGATTGGCTCTTTGCTATCAAAGTGTACATCAAGGAAGATCCAAATGTTCAAATTTGATGAAACTAGGTATGTGGATAGCGGCAGGTGGGTGAAACTGTACAGATGCCCATAAAAGATTTCGATATCGATAGTAATAGCGCCACCCATTTCGATGAGCCACCTATTTTACTCTTAATACATGTGTATGCATGACGTATAACCGGAGATGACGTAGCTTAAATTACACAACCCCCACGTACGACTGGCGATCGATGAGGTACTGATTTCATGTGGTATGGCTGGTCTATCCCAACTTATTTAGGATACTTGATAGCAGTGCATGTAAGTAATAACCATTCACTGTGTCATTATTTGTGCATATTAATGAGCTCATTTGCATATATGCTCTGATTAGCTCATACTAAAAAGGTGAACTTCTATCAGATCCCATTATCTGAATATGACAAAACTTGATATGTGGGTAGTGGTGGATGCAAGTAATGCCCAGTGCACTTTGTCGTCATTATTTATGCATATTAATGAGCTCATTTGCATATTTGTTCTGATTGGCTGATTATTACAGGGGTGAACTTCTACCATATCCCAATGTCCAAATTTGATATGTAAATAGTGGTGGATGCAAGAAATATCCATACCATGAATATTTGTACATTGAGCTCATTTGCGTATTTGCGCTCATTTGGATTTAGTTGTGTACATCTACCAGATCCAGATGTCCAAATTTGAGGATCCTTGCTATGTGGCTGGGGTTATATAGCAGTGCATACAAGTAATACCCATTCACTGTGTCATCATTATTTGTGCATATTAATGAGCTCATTTGCATATTTGCTCTGATTGGCTCATCACTAAAAAAGTGAACTTCTACTTGATCTCAATGTCCAAATTTGATGAAATTTGGTGTAATAAAGTGTTCTGCAAATAGAGTGCTATGACCATTAAAATTGCTTAAAAAGAACTTGGACAGGGCACATATGGAGTGTGCACAGATTAACCTTTTATGACCATTAATCTTTCACCTGACTTCAGCAAACACTAACAATTGACTCCTAACTTAATACAACTATGCATTCCCTAACATCCCGATTGATGCACTTGTTCAAATTAGTATTTGGGTTTGCACGAGCCAATGAAAAAATAATTTTTTTATTCCCCTTGGCTTGAAAAGCAGAAGGGAATTTTGTGATAGCGTACATGTCCGTATGTATGTGTGTGTGTGTGTTCCAGTTTGGTTAGCTTTTCGTTTTTCATGTCTCCTTTGAAAAGTTTAAGTTGGTGTTAAGGTGCAATAGGGGTTCTTTCATATGTGGATGATGTAAAAGGTCTTGGACAAAGGTCATCTGAGGTCATATTCCAGACTGCCATCTTGCCAGGGGGTTGACGCAAGTTTACTTGCAGTATTTTTTAATTTAGACATTCAGAAACTTCTCTTTCTTCTCTTTCTAATGGCGTATTATTTTACAATGACCTCCTTACAGATTTATTACTAAACTGTAATAAAAAATGAGTAAACTTCTTTTTGAATCAGTTTGTACACAGTTTGTATAGTGAAGCATATTTGTTTTTGTTTTTTTTTTGCTAGCTATGCTCAAAACCTTCCATTCACAGCCCTCTAAATATTGGCAGGAAGTTAAAGGTGGGTGACCTGATCATGGTCCAATTTTTCATGTGATGTTTTCTCCCTAACATGTAATCATATGATTGCAAATTTGTGTACTAGAAGTAAAAAAGTGTATTAAAGCAATAATGGCACATTTTTGAAGAGCGCCCCCAATTTTCAAAAGTTGATATTTTGGCACAGTTACGTTGGTAATTGTCTAGGAAACTATACCTGCGAACGATAATGCTAAGAAATGCCTATTTATCATAAAATAAGCGATTTTGTAATTAGAATTGGGATCCCAGATTGGACTTAACGGCAGAGCTGGAAATGCTACGTTTATGTCCGTCCATGATGAAATAGTGCCACCTCGAGAAGATAACCTCTAACTTGACTTGCCTGAACCAATAAAACAACTAATGGATGAGCGTAGACACGTACATGGCGCTATTTCCCGGCTATTTCACATTGGAAGGCCGTTTCCAGCAGCCGTTGAATTATTATCGGGATCCCCGATAATAATTATTCTAATTACAAAATTCCTTCGTTGTGACACACAGACATTTTCGAGCTTAACCATTCACAGGTATAGTTTACTAGCCAGTTACCAATGCAATCATGTAAAAATCTTAATTATTTTGTAAAATTGGGGGCGCTCTTCAAAAAAATGTGCTAATATTGCTTTAAATTGGCCCATAGGACTCTGTGTGTATGTCAATGAACATGATCGTCCACATTAGAAACATTTTTGCTCGTAAAATCAAAGGAAACATTTCCTGAGCATAAAAATTTCACTAAGGCAGTGAGAAAAATGTGAACTTTCTTATACCAAATCTCAAACTTGATAATGGGACGAGGTTGTTATTCAGGTCACCCACCTGTGAGATAGTCAAATGGTCCTTATCCATTCTTTCATGTGTACTGGTAATTCCTTTACTTTAGAATCCCAGTTGTCTTATACTTGTATTTGTTACATTTTCTTTGTAAAGATGCTAGACTTAGTGAAGCCACAAGAATATGATAGAATTACGTTACATGACCTCAAAGCCTGCAAGTTAGCCTACATCTTCTATGACACCTTCTTTAATTTAGAAAAGTATCTTGAACATGAGCAGAGAGATCCATTCACAAATACAAGGGTAAGTTTGTTGAAATTCAAAGTCAATTGAAAAAAATAAAGAAACTGTTCTCACTTTTCAAAAGTACAGGCGAATTTGCTACAAAATAATAACACATATACAATTTAACAATTAGCATGGTATCGTATCTTTTGGGTATATTTTGCAATGCAAGTTAGAACAGTTTTAAGATGCTGTCATATTTGTAAATAAAAATATTTTTCAAGCTGCTACTGGACCCTTGTTGTTACCTGTATGCCTGCAGTCTGTAATTGACAGGTTCAATTTATGATTAAGGTGATATCATCCAAGACTATAAATACTAAGTTCTTAAGATGTATCATTTAAATGTCCCCGCCGAACAAAGTTCGGAAGGGGACTATAAAATGGGCTCCGTCCGTATGTCCATGAGAGAAATCCTGGAATGTCCGTGAGAAAAATGTTAACTCTGGAACATTTAGCCATATCTTTTGTTCTAGTTGAGCTAGAGTAGCCAAAACTTGGGGTATCTTGTAGGAGGGGAAATGCCCCTACTAACCATGTAATTCATTCCCCAGGGTCCTCCCCTGGGTCTGTCAGGGGGGTAGGAAAAAAGGAGATTAATATTGCACAAAAAAGGTCAATATTTGCCCATATCTTTTTTCCTAGATGAGCTAGAGTAGCCAAACTCAGGTATATTATAGGAGGGCACAAGCCCCTACTAACCATGTAATTCATTCCCCAGGGTCCTCCCCTGGGTTTGTCAGGGGGGTAGGGAAATATAAAAATAGGTCAATATTGCACAAAAGGGTCAACATTTGGCCATATCTTTTTTTCTAGATGAGCTAGAGTAGCCAAACTTGGGTATATTGTAGAAGGGCACAATCCCTACTATGTAATTCATTCCCCTGGGGTCCTTGTTACACCGTGTTATGTAATAAATTTCGTGTAATGTAATAACCGACGCGTAATGTAATAAATTTTGACGTGTTATGTAATAAAACGCGTTATGTAATAAAATTGACGCGTAATGTAATAAAAAAGTTGATGTGTAATGTAATAAAATTTTCGTGTGATGTAATAAAAAAAAATTGACGCGTAATGTAATAAAAATTAACGCGTTATGTAATAACATGACAATATGTTGTCCAATTTCACATAATTTTCAAGCAAATTGAAATTTCTATTCACCCACCGGCGTATCCAGGGGCGTACTCACGTGCGCACGAAAACACCCTGATCAGGCACTTTCTGGATTTCACCGCACCCCGGTAGCATGGCATTCAAGGTACTCTGGTTTTATTGAGCTATGTTAACACTTAAGAGTATAGGTCTTGTGCACTCCCGTTGGTGTATGGGGTGGGAAGTGAGGTCATGTGTATACCCTTCGAACCCCTCTGAAAACACTTTGCAGGTGGATTTTTTTTTTCAAAACTCTTCTCATTTGTGGGGTACATAAACACAACGATTCAACAAAACTGGAAAAATGAAATCGATTGAACCGTTTCAAAATGGCCGTCCAAAACAGATTTTTATAACGCGCACAAATTTCCCCCGCCGAAAAATGAAAAAAATAGCTCATAATAGGACAACATTGCTAAAATACAAATTTAAAAAAAAAAGGGCAAAACAAGTTGTGAATAGTGCAACATAATGCTTATTTATGCTAATTAGCATAAAAACGCCATGTTCTATTTTGTTTTCACCAAAATATGCGCAACTGATAATTACATAAAATTTTGGCCAAAAATTATTTAGCCCACGAAAAACAAAACACAAATACACTTAAGGCCAAAAACAAAGTTTGTCTCAGAAGAAATGTGAAAAATCGCAATGAGAAATTTATGCGTTTTTTTTTTTTTTTTTTTTTTTAGCAAGAAAAAACTGCAATGCGAAATGCGGTTTTTCTTTTTTTCTTTTTAAATGATTTTTTGGCCCACTTTTTCGGGCGCGGCCAAATTTTCATTTTATTTTTTTCTGAAGTTTTTTAGCAAAAAAATTTGAAGTGAGTAAAACCTAAAAAAAATATGCGGTCAAAACCAACTTTAACACAAAATGCTCGCGGGTCTTCTGAGACAAACTTGTTTTTTTTTCTTGGCCTAATGGTTCACCGCCCCCCGCCACCGCTCTTCTTCCTGGCAGGTCTTTAACACTCAAGATGTATTTGTCATAAACCCTAAAGTGCCTGGGGGTTCTATGCTACCCACAATTTGTTTTTAGATGATTTCTTCACTGTCAAAGATTTTGGAACCTTTTTTTGGTAATTGCTCCCAACTTCCTAATGCGCTTCTTTCAGATAAAATTAACTAAAATTAGTTTGGGTCCCTACCCCCCTCCCCCCGGCACCATTGTGTCAGAATATTTTTCTGCTTATGTACAGTCCAATTATTTAATCAGAAAAAATAATTAACCCTTTATGTGCTGAAAAGAAGCAATTTCATCCACCTATGGCAGCACATGCCATAGCTACTGCCCCACAAAATTTAATGTAAATTGGTCCTTCTAGGTAATTTAAACATCAAAACAATTTACAAAGCAGGCTGGTGAAACGTGTTGATGCATTTCGAAAACATGATTTGGCCTCCTAATTTTCCAGAGGGTCATGCTTTAAACTTTTGACAGTACATACGAATAATAAAAACTAAAACAACACAATAATTTGAATTTGCCAAAGGGTTCACAGCCGATATTATACATATTGAGAATTTTATGGTTCTCCATGGTACATTTCACATTTTCACCCACATTCGGAAATATGCCAACTAATATATTTTCCTGATTCCTTATGATAGAACTTTCAACTAAATCAACCACTTTATACAGTGTGAGTCAATAAAAACCTACATTCAGGAAGATTTTTTCGTCAAGGTAAACGTTGTTTTTTTCTTCAATGTTTGCTTTGCTTTGTTGACAGAGATACACGGCTACCAAAGATTTTATTGGTGGTCTTTCGACTTTGGGTTCAGAAAATTTTCAATTTTGCGGAGATACCTAAAATTTCCGTTTGGCCGATTTTAGCCATACAATGCGGAGAGACTGACGACCGACGTATACCATAAACCATTAGAGCAAAGACAATTCACACATGCATTTCAGATGGGTATCGATTTCTTCTCGACAAAAACATATAGTTTGAATAAAATGGTCTATTGCGTAACATAATTATAAGTAAAAATCTTCAAAAATTAAATTATCCATTTTCACATCATAAGATCATTTTATTTAAAATCACTCCATATCAATGTCTCAGTTCATGAACATAAGGAAACTGCTCACGATTTTTGTTTTACACTCTCTAAGGTAATTCATTGTGCACAAATTAGTCTACTCAGACGGGGGGGGTTCCCATAAATTGGCAGGAAAAACTAAACTTAATTTTCTGTAAATAATCGGAATTAAACTTCACAATTCAATATCACCACTGCTGGTTTTTTTCAACGGAATACAAAACTTTCTATGGTTAGCACATTGTCCCAGTTTTCCTTTTTTAGGTTAAAATCCATGAAATCTTGCTGAACCAAATTAACTGTGGTCTTACACAAGCTCTCTTGAATTTTCTATGTGGGAATCGAACAATTTTTTTTACTTTAGCATTTTCTTTTGTAACTCTCTGGGATATTATTTTATATCCTCCAATTACTTCTTCCACCTTCTATTGTGTTTAACAATAATTTGGTGTTAAATTCTGTACTCAAGTCACTGCTGAAGAACCATGTTACTCTTGTAAGCGTCATCTTTTGTTTGGCTCAAATCGGCCAAACATGATCTTTAAATCTCTCAGTAAAATAGGCGTAACTTTTTTCTCCAAAGTCCAAATGAACCAAATAAACATTTTCTGAAAGCCTGTTTTATCCTTCTTTATAACCATATCAACCATTTTGAGGCAAAAACAATTCTTAACTATTTAAATTCTTTTTTATTCTGACTGTATGTGGGTTTTTTTTGACTCACACTGTAATGATGATCTCTGTTAGATCCAGATGGCCTCCCAACGGTCCAATTGGCCCCAACATTTCATATTGGTGAATATCAAAATTCCTTTAAGAAGATGTACCTGTCCTAAAAATCGGTTAGAATTTAGTTTTTTTTTGGGGGGGGGGATGAATGGGAAACCATATTTATCGTACCGGTAAAAGTTAGGCCATATCAAACAAGGATATTACCGTCCAAATTATAATTTCTTCTCATTTATGGGTCAATTAGCATTAAGTTGTTCATTGATCTTGAGAATATGTTTGGCTTATATAGGAACACGAACATGGTATCTACTTTTGAAGAAAATATGCCTGCCATGTTGGATAACATCATGAGTGCTAGGACCCTGTGACACCCCCCTTTGGGATGATGCATATGTAAGGCTGTGAAGACCCCTATTGTCAGCATCGTTGTCATCCAAGAGACCCCATATTTTTTCAACTGTAACCCAAAGATCCCATATTTTTTGCAATTTCCACTGTCCACCAAAGACCCGTATTTTTATTAGAAAATGTTTGCCCAAATTTCACCCAAAGACAACATATACAAAATTTTTTTGTTTTTTTTTAATTTAGCAAATTTGCCACCCGAAACTGCTTTTGTTAGCTCAGTCAAATACGTAGGTAATGCAGAGCTATTGTTATGGCAATGTGTTGGACTCTATCTATCTATCACGCTATCTGTCTGTTCACACTTGCCATAATGCTTCTTGTTGCCAAAAGCTTGGGCGATAGGCACGAAAATCGGTCAGAATAATATTGACCCAGGCCCATGTGGGTGTCACAGATTTGGGTCAAAGGTCACGTGGGCATATTAACGGGGCATTCTTTGAAAATCTATAAATTCCTTCTGTGCCACAAATCAATTGTGTTATAATCTCTAGACTTGGTTAGAAGAAACTCTGACCCAAGGTCCATATGGGGTGTTCACAGATTGTGTCATAGGTCACATGAGCCAATTAAAGTGGGCATTCTTTGAAATTATAAATTCCTTCTTGTGCCACAAATCCATTGCTATAACTCACTAGACTTGGTCAAAGAACTGCTCACCAGGCCATGTGGGGTGTTCACTATACATTTTTGGGGTCAAAGGTCACGTGGGCCGATTAAATGGGCATTCTTTGAAAATCTATAAATTCCTCGTGTGCCACAAATCAATTGTTATAATCGCACTAAGACTTGGTTAGAAGAACCGCTGACCCAATGTCCATATGGGGTGTTCAAGATTTGTGTCCCAAGGTCACATGAGCCATTCAAGGTGCATTCTTTGAAAATCTATAATTCCTTCTTGTGCCCCATCAATTGCTATAAATCACTAGACTGGTCAGAAAACTGCTGAACCAAGGCCCATGTGGGGTGTTCACAGTTGTGGGTCAAGGTGTTCACTCACGGGCCGATTAAAAGGATCATTCTTGAAAATCTATAAATTCCTGTCTTGTGCCACAAATCAATTGTTATAGATCAACTAGACTTGGTTAGAATAACTGCTGACCCAAGGTTCCTATGGGGTGTTCACAGATTTGGGTCAAAGGTCTGTGGGCCAATTAAAAAGGGGCTTCTTTTGAAATCTATAAATTCTTCTTGTTCCACAAATCAATTTTTCGAATCACTAAGACTTGGTTAGAAGAACCGCTACCCAAGATCCATAGGGGTGTTCACAGATTTGGGTAAAAGGTCCATGGCCAATTAAGGGGCATTCTTTGAAAATCTATAAAATTCATTCTTGTGCTCCACAAATCTATTGCTATAATCACTAGACTTGGTCAGAAGAACTGTTGACCAAGGTCCAGGGGTGTTCCCCGATTTGGGTCAAATGTCACATGACCAATTAAAGGGGCATTCTTTGAAAATCTATAAATCCTTCTTGTGTGCCACAAATCAATGGGCTATAATCACCAAATGGGTTGCTCAAAGAACCACTGACCCAAGGGCCATATAGGGTGAAAGGTCTGTGGGCCGATTAAAGGGGCATTCCTTGATGACTTGAGAACTGCGACCTACTACTAATTAGTAGGCCCTAATTGGTCTCAAGATCATCTGGGGGAAATATTCTCACCATCTCCCTCATGAGCATCCTATATTTGTCTACTATAAATGCAAAACCAGGGGTGCTATCTCCTAACATCTCTCTTACTTATTCTCATGTTGGGGACTTTTCAAGATTAATATTGCCACAATGGAAAATGTTGTGACCCCGGGGTGGTGTCAAATAAAAGCGAGGGAAATAAAAAATCTATAAATTTAAACCGGGTGCTACTCCTAACTCTTTTACTTATGCTCAGGTGGGGGACTTTTCAAGATTAATATCCTCCACAATGGAATCAAGAATAAAGAATACTCTAAATTAAAACCGGGGTGCTACTACTAAACGTCACTCATTATGCTCATGTGGGGGACTTTTCACGGATTAATGTCCCACAATGGAAAAGTTTGTGACCCTGGGAATGTTGTCAAATTAAAGAGAGGGAAATAAAGAATACTATAAATGTAAAACTGGGGTGCTACTCCTAAATGTCTCTTACTTATGCGCATGTGGGGGACTTTTCACGAGTAATCTCTACACACTATAAATTTGTGCCCACAGGGTGGTGTGGCCATATTACTACGCGCTGGAGCTACAGCCCATTTGGTGCTCTTGTTTTGTCAAATTTGGCTGCCTCTCACCCAACACCCCCATGTTTGCATATCCTCTGTCACCGAATGTCTCCTGGCATTCCTTCCATTTCATAATAGTGAGTGCCCCCTCGGGGTGCTAGCACTCCCACACGTGTTATTTTTTAGCACAACCAACCCCACTAAATAACCCTTAGTCAGACGCAACGTTCATGGTCTAGGATTGCTATCTATAATAATTTGTAGTAAGCAGTAGTAGTATAAACTATGGATTCAGTATAAACATCGGTTGTAAAGGCATTTGTTATTTGATTAAGACTGCCTATAGAAAGGTTTTGCTGGTTCGAGTCCCCCGTCAAACCTTTCTTTGATTTAATCATTTCAATATTTTTCGAGTAAGAGAATTTAGTGAATAACTATACAATCTGCGTATAAACATTCATTATATGTGGTATACAGCGTAATGTAATAAAATTGCCGCGTAGTATAATTCTCTCACTTTATTAAAATACCAAACATGATTCAATAATGACTATAACATTAAAAACCCATTGTAGCCCTACTTTTTAATATACATGTATTTTATTACATTACGCGGCAATTGTTATTACTTTACCTGTTTTATTACACATCCTGCAAAATTTAATTACATTACGCTCAATTTGTTACGCGAAATATATTGTTTTATGTTTCGTTTCGTGTAATGTCATACTCGACACACATGTACTAAATTCTGCCGTGTAATGTAATAAAAAGGGTAATGTAATAAAATTGCCGCAAAATGTAATATTTTATTACACAACACTGCAAAATTTATTACATTACGCGTCACTTTGTTACGCAAAATATATTGTGTTATGGTATTTTCGTGTAATGTAATAATCGACGCGTAATGTAATAAATTATGCCGTGTAATGTAATAAAACGTGTAATGTAATAAAATTGCCGCGTAATGTAATATTTTATTACATTAGGCGGCAATTTTTATTACATTACCTGTTTTATTACACAACACTGCAAAATTTATTACATTACGCGTCAATTTGTTACGCGAAATATATTGTGTAATGTTATTTTCGTTTAATGCAATAAATTCTGCCGTGTAGTGTAATAAAACGGATAATGTAATGAAATTGCCGCGTAATGTAATAATATTTTATTACATTACGCTGAAATGTTTATTACATTACCTGTTTTATTACACAACACCTCAAAATTTATTACCTTATGCATCACTATGTTACGCGAAATATATAGGTTGACTTGCCTGCCCGGCTTGCCTGTCAGCTATGTTATGCGAAATGTATTGTGTTATGTTATTTTCTTGTAATGTAATAATCGACGCGGAATGTTATAAATTCTGCCTTGTAATGTAATAAACAGGTAATGTAATAAAATTGTCGCGTAATGTAATAATATTTTATTGGACCCACGAATCTTCGTTCGTGGGTCCATAGTACTGGGGTGTTGAAGCCAATGGTTTTGTTAACTGCGTGTTTATCTTATATTGTATTGTCTTGAAATTTCGCATGTGTGTTTGGATGACGTGGGAAAATAATTGAGCGTTTTCGTTTGCCGATAATAAGGTTGGGAAAGCCAAGTTTAGGGTCTAAACAAACAAATTGGTTGAATTTAGTTTGTGATGTGTCATACAGCTCCTTTTGGATGTGTGCATTGTAAATGGCCATGAAAGCTGTTGGGAATAGCAAAAATCAATCACAGTAAGCCTCTGGCAAGCCTTCCCTTATCACTTGTCCTCCATGTAGCTGCTTTGTAGCCTTGATGCATTTGCATATACCTTAGTTGTGTCAATCAGTGTGCTTGCAATTGTGTTTGTTTACACTAATTAGGGTCACTTACCTTGCAAGGACACATTCCATGTCTGTTGACATTTCCAGGCTCAACACCTTTCTGGTCAGATATATAAATCTTACTATTGCTGTTCAATTAACTTAGATGTCCGGTTTTTAAAAAAAATAATTATTTCCAAAAATATACGGTTTGGGAAAAATCACGAAAGAAAAGTTGTTATTCATCATTGGACCCAACAAGAACATATTTCTTCTTTGGAATTTTATTCAATTTACACTGATTTTTATTGACAAACGACAACAAACTGGGTCCAAGTGACTATTGACTTTTAACCCTGAAACTTTTATGGCAGACCCATTCACGAACTAGGGGCGCTTCAAAGCATGTTACGGACAATTATTGATTCGTGGACCTTGCTTTGATTTCAGGTGTTTGCGCGTGCATTAATGCATTAGCATTTAAATGAATCGTTGAAATACTTATACTTTTCATACCAGTAAAGGTGGCGGACAATAGGCCTATTGATCGTGAACCATCTCCTCCGACACGACGACAACTTTTACTACCTACTAAGTGGAGTCAATGGAACCTTCCACAAAATGTAATTACTAATGGTACCAAACCTTTATTAGCTCATTTTCAAAACGAGGGTGAACTACCCAAATTTCAATAGATTTGAAGGTTTAAAATGTCTCATTCCTTTTGTCATGTAAAAAACGTCTTAGGTCCAAAGATACCCAACAACTTTCTTTTCGTGATTTATTTCGAAAACGTATATTTTTGGAAATAATTAAAACCGGACATCTAAGTTAATTGAACAGACAGTAGTACAAGTTTCTGCACATGAGTAATTTTGAAAATGGTTTATATTTCCTCATAATGTAAATTTGTGTTTTTTCCATGATAAGCCCAGTGCATGCACCCAATCAAATTTGACACTTGACTGCTCAATTAATTAATTATTCTGGTCAGTCAGATAGTATAATATGGATAGAGTTCATTGATAAGTTATGGTTTTAGAGTTCTTGGTGGTCAAGAAAGCCGGGTGACCGCCTTGTGTCTATTAAAAGGCCATTCCTCCATTATTTACCTTTTTAAAGGGCAATTCCATTAATCAATTTACCAATTCGGCCATTTCTCAGTTACCAAAGGGTTATTCCTCCATTTGCCAAAGGAACCATTCCATCATTTACCTTGGAAAGGGAAATGCAATTTTATTTAAAAGTGCCATTCCTTCATTTACCAATGAAAGGGACATTCCTCAATTTACTAATTATTAAAAGGCTATTTCTCCATTTACCAAATAACCGCCCATTCCTCAATTTACCAGTTAAAGGGCCATTCCCAATTAAAGGGGCATTATATGATTTTCTGAAAATGGTTAAGATTATAATTGGATTAAAGAGGCATTATGTAATTTTCAAAAAAATTATGACAGGAATGTATTTTTTGCACCATTGAAGAAGAGCACCCCCGGGTTCATGTTGACCTCAAATACTTTGTACTACACTGCATTTTCTATTTTGCCAAAGCATATTTTATGTCTATCTTGAATCTTATTTGTTCAAAAACTGTCTGCCAACCAATAACTTGTCTTAAGTGTCTCCTGCATTGCGTCTTCAAGAATCATTCCAGTTCCACCATACATGTGGGTCTTATGCATCATTGATGCTCTCGTTACATTACGCGGCAATTGTTATTACTTTACCTGTTTTATTACATAACGAGACAAAATTTATTACATTACGCGTTGCTATTTTACAGGAAATAAATGGTGTTATTTGATTAATGTAATGTAATAAGCACAACCCCCCCCCCCCCCTCCCCCCCCCCACGACACGTAAGTAATTCATTCTGCAGAGTTAGTGTAATAAAACGTGTAGTGTAATAATATTGCCACGTAATGTAATAATTATTAAATATTACATTACCTGTTTTATTACATAACACGGCAGAATTAGTTTTATTACACGAAAAAAAAGTGTTATTTTACTTTTGAGTATGTAATAAGCGACACGTAATGTAATAATTTCTGCCATGTAATGTAATAAAACAAGTAGTGTAATGAGATTGCCACATAACGTTAAATATTTTATTACAATACGCGACAATTTTATCACATTACCTATTTCATTACATAACAGGGCAAAATTTATTGCATTACGTGTTACTTATTTATTACACCATTACACAAAATTGTTAGGCAAACTATTTCGATACACGTTGGACATTATTACTCGAATTTATACATAACACAGTTTAACAGGCCGTGTTCATGAAGCTCTCTTACACTTAAGTTTAAAAATAACACCTAAGTAGAAGTTTCTCGTCGGTGAATCCTTTAAGACGTGTTTCGTATTTGCTTTAGCTAGCACAGCATGTTTTGCCGATTAATGAGATCATGGTGATCTTAAAACAAAGTTTTATGGCACAAAATGACCAAGTTCATATGTTTGAAAACCTTATTTCTAAAGTCTACTGATCCGAACGTTTTTTTTTTATCCGAAGAGTTGATATATACCGATTTCTTTTAATTTTGAAAGGTAATTATTCCGTTTTGGTGGCCATTTTTATTTCTTTGCGTTTCTACAAAAATGCGCACGGTTTCTCATCCGGAATCCACAGGATTCATAATCACCATAAAAAAAACGTTGAAAAACATATATCTAATAAAATAAAACAAGATTGATGAATGAATGAATCTGTAGCCTGGACAATTCTGAAACTATAAAAGACACCCAGAAGCGCCTTTTAATTCTCGAAAAATCTGAAGATCTTTTGGCTCGTAACTTCATAATAAATAAAAAGTATACGAGTTTCCGTAACCTGACCCATCTGACAAACTTTTTCTGACACACTTATGAATTCGGAAATCACAACAGCCCCCTCCCATAGCAAGTCATTGTGCGATATGTTTCAGAACAAAATACCATGTTATTACATAACGCATTGATTTTTATTACATAACGCGTCAATTTTTTTATTACATTACGCGTCAATTTTTATTACATTACACGTTTTATTACATAACACGTCAAAATTTATTACATTACGCGTCGGTTATTACATTACGCAAAATTATTACATAACACGGTGTAACAGTCCTCCCCTGGGTTTAGTAGGGGGTGGGGAAATATAAAAACATTTCACAAACATGGTAACCATATGGCCATCTTGTTAGGTGCTGACATTGACCCTTAAAGTTATTTTTGTCTCACCTGAACTTTGTTCGGCAAAGACTTAGTAATCACTTTTGGTCTGTCTCTCGGTCTCCCGGGCTTTTGTCATCGGCTGTTGTCGTCTGCCTGTCTGTCCATCTGTGTTAAACTGTGGTGTACGATTTATCTGGAGTTCAGTAAGGGCTCGGTGTGTAACTTGGTGGAAAGAAGAGGTTGATGAGTTCTCAACTGATTAATTTGGGAGATAAAATATGCTCAATTAAATCTAAATTGCTAATTACAAAAAATTTCCGCAAGGCTTGTGTACAGTTTTCTGGAGTCGCGTAAGGCGTATAATGATGTAACTGGGGGAAAGCAGGCGGGTTTGACCTGATTAGGTTTCGGGCGTATTTCGGTAAAATTAAGTATGCAAATGAGCTAATTAATATGAAAAATCAGCGGAATTGCTATATTTGAAACGGTGCATCGGATACGCAAAATTCTTTCGCGGAATGAAGGCCTCTATTGGGCACATCTTTTTGCCCTTGAAAGTAGGTGATATAGGTGGCTCACGTATGCAATGGCCATTAAATACTCGCATTTAATTGCGGATGAGATGAACATGGTAAAGTGGCTAGGCAAAATCACTTTGCGGCATGAAAAGACTAGTTGCACATACATCTTTTGTGTGAATCAAAGTAGGTAAAGGGCATGTGGGTCAATTAAGGAGCATTTTGTGATGCAGTATCTAATTAAATAGCATAATTGCTGTATCGCGGAAACTTTACATTGTTGGGTCTGGGGAGGGGATGGGGTGTTGGGGAGGGGGTGTCTGGGTAGGGGGATGGGGTGTTGGGAAGGGGATATCTGCAATCCGCCACTGAATCTGCTTGCAAAACTTTTTTGGGGGTGTAGTGGTCGCAGGTTTAAGGGAGTGTTGGCCAGAATTAAGGGGGGCTGTGTCTGGAGTATTTAAAATTGTCACTTCTTAGTGATCACGACATTCGGCGGGGACATATTTACGTCTAGCGTAACTACAAGTTCACCTTGTGGAAATTTTAAGAATACCAAATTTGGCATTTTTAAATGCATAATAATTAAAAATATTGTTTCATAGTGTAAAGTGATCCCTTTCCACTAAGTGTTTTCATCATCAAGAGTTGTGCAGTAAGCATTACCATCATGTAGCAAAGGTGCAGTGGATCTAATAGACCATTGAGTGATTTGCAAACAAAACACAAAGTTTAGCATGCATAAAGAAGCCATTAAAACATGTATTACAAATCAGCATTCGTGCAGCAAATTCTGAACAGATTGTCTTAAAAGGAGTACTTACCTCCCACAAGGTATTTCGAAACTTAAAGTATAAATGCAGATTGATTTGAGGTGATTCCCTAGGTCTTCTATTTTTCTGAAAGGATCCTGAGTATGATGGTCCCGAGCCCTCTGATTGGGAGAAGTATGCAGCAGAGGAGTATGAGATGCTGGTAGCTGAAGAAGGCACACAAGAACAACAAGAAATAGGTTCCAGGAAGCTACTGACCAACTTGAGGAAATGTAAGTATCCAGCATGTAATTGTGCAATAATTTAGCTAGTAAGGTTCTTGGATTGCTTTTGCCTATGTGATATCAGGCAGTGGATAACCATCATCTGAAAGCAAATGTTGATATTATTTCTTGGTAGTTTGATCCTTAATAATAACTAAATGACATTAGCAATACATCTCCTCATTTTACTAATATTTTTATTTTGCCCTCTAATAGAGATTATCCAGATGACTTTGAGCCTGAAGATGATGAAATTGTCACTGTGGAGATGAGACAAAAGGTCACCAAATCAGAACTGCCTCAAAGAAACCAGTGGGTAGGCAATGGAGAGAGTACTAGCATACGAACAGATTTTTCACTCTGACTGGTGATGTATTGGATCAAAGAACCATGTAGCATTGCCACTAACATTGTGGTACTGTATACGATGAATAGCTCTCACAAAGAGAGAAAGAGAGAAATTCATGAACTGAGCACACAAATACACATCTTTTGCCACAAATATGTGACACTTTCAAGGGAAATTATTCACATGTCACTACTTCCCCATTCAAAATGCTACATTTTGATTCAAACCCCATTACATTTAGACACCTGGTTCCATGGATTCGATAAATATCTTGACTTTACTAAATAATGAAAACCATAAGAATTTACCTCCCTTTTAGTTTATTTCTCAATATTAGCCACATCTGACTCATTTCCTTTTATAATGTCACATATTACAAAGATTGATCTAGCCATTTTGTATGATTTTTGGAACTCTAGTATAGGCAAATCTTGCAAAGATGTCAACTTGCTTTATTATTGGTTTAATTACTTCCAAGTCCCTTGCTTATACTGTGAAAATGTATGTGATCACTTCATTATATTAAACAAAGCTGTCGGTAACAGAATGTTAAATAATGATTACAGGCATAGCTTGAACTTCTAGAACCTCATTATTCCCCTAGCTGCCTTTGCTAGGGTGATTTTGTGATCGTGTATTACCTCTGTGTTTATGTATTTAAATGATGTCCATTAACGTGGGACAGAAAAAAGGAATTGTTGTTTAGCCACAGTTCAGCTTTATTTCATATGACCTAAGGTGAATTACCATGTTCTTTAAAATATATTGACTGTATGGATTTCTCGACCCACCATGCTCTTTTGTACCCCTGAAGACCCTTTGGAAAATGCAAGAAATCAAAATTCATTGTATCATTTTTGGCCATGGCAGGTGTATTCCAGTTTAGGAAGAATTTACATGCAGTGACCTTTCAAGTGTTTTACGTATCCCATGATCACAGTTGTGCCGTGAATGTCCAGCAGGGGAAATGCCTGCACATTAGAAAATAGAAATGAACATTATTATTACTTATTTTTCCAATGGAGTTCAGAAAAATGCTTCTGCAAAGAGGAAACAATTAGTAAGTGAACAAGAGAAGAGAACAGAAGGAGTCCCAAAGGAAAAAGGCTAGACAAAGGTAGCCATTTCCTGGTTGATTGCAGTTATGGTGGGATGGTTCTCTTCTCCTTGATGGTTGGATGATAGTGACAGGGAGTCCAATTAAGAGTAACCAGGTAGAAAAACAAGGGCGACATAAGAATTCAAAAATCTACATCTAGTATGATGATTGTGGGAATCAGTGATTTTAGAGAATATACGCTGCATGTAGGCAATATATGTGCACAACTGTCGTAATCAGTACGCCTTATTGTCAGAGTGCGAAGACTACATGTGTATTGGCCAAGATGGCCACTGATTAAAGATCTGTGTACACCCATATACACCGACCATAGGTGAAGGATATGCATAAGGATCATTATAAGGTCATCTTATTTGCTGGAAAAGAAGAATTCAATTGATTTTCATATATTGGCCAAAATGACCACCGATTCAAAATCTGTGAACACCCCATAAGCACTGGTAGTATAGTCCCTGAAGAAGAAATACACATACTACGTGGAAAAAATTGTTATTGAGCTGATTTTTTCACCAGACATGCAGAATACATCATATAACAACATATCCAAAATCCCCATGAATCCCCTTTGGGGAAAAAATTTTATACAAGATGGCCGCCAAAATAGCTGATATTGCATATAATTTGCTATATCTTGGCTTCTCAAGTAGATGTGTTGATGACTTTAGTCTAAATCTAAATTATCCATGTTTTCCTTATGTTGAAATTCAAAATGGCCGCCATTACACATAATTTGCTTTATCTCAACTTCAGAACAAGGAAAAAGAGGGATAAAGAAACAAACAAATACATTTTATCTAAATAAATATATATAAGCGAATAATAAAAATGACAAGAAATAATTATAAATGAATAAATATAAATAAGTGAATAAATAAATAGATATAAATAAATAAAGAGAAATTTTGTAAAAGGGACGGGTACAAAAGACGGAACCTGAATTATGTAAATAAGAAGTCCTCTTGAGGTGTTTTCACACCCAAATGTTATTTCTCCCAATTTCTGGGATTCATCTTCTATATATTTCTTTCACACTACAGTTTCCATTTCTGGTACTTGGTTGTAAAAATAGAAATATATATGGCCTATTGTTCTATGACCATTTCTGGCAAGACGTACGTGTGTAGGCCTATAATTAATCATGTCGTTTATTGGAACGTATAACGAAAACTGCATTATACTAAACTTTTAAAACCTTCTTTCGAAGAGTTTTATATTGAGCGGCGTGACTGGTTTCTCTCATGTCAAGTTTGGGAATAACCTTCTATTAAGTTCAATAACATAACCCCCAATTCGTTCTTTCGAATAGACTAAAGATGAACTAAATTACTACTATTTGGTAATTAGAACCATCCCTTTTGGGAATTTATTGCTTTTAAAACAACCCCCTCTATATGAGACAGTTTGACCGAGCTTCCTTGTAGGAGACTGCAAAGGAACGTAATGTCATGGAAAGATATTAATATGTATTGCAGCAGGCAGCAATGGTTGTTTTGTTTGTTTGTTTAATTTATTGATTTCTTTACCCTGGGTCCATATTCAGAGAAAAACTTAGTATTCCTCTTTTCTTCCATATGGCCCAGCTACATCTAAGAAAACATTACAATATTAAAAATGTCTTAAATTACATTATTAAAAATACCACAAATATTGCAACTTAAATTACAAATCTTAAAATACAATTTACAACAAACTTATACATAATATCATACAAGATTGGCTCCTTTTTGTGGCATTTTGGATTTTTGAGTTAAGGAAAACGTCAATAATATAGATTTAAAAACAAAACTGAATTCTTTGAACCGCAACATTCAAAAACATGAGATATAGCTTACTTACTAAAATGGCGGCCATTTTGGATTTGGCGTGAAGGAAGCCCTCATTTATTTATGATCGGTACATAACTGGATTCTTTGACCCCCAAAACATATTCAAAACACTAATCACTAACACTACTTTAATTAAAGCTGAATAATAGGCTAATTTGGCGGCCATCTGGATAAAAATTTTTTCCCCAAGGGGGATTTTGGGGATTTTGGATATTTTTTGTATATACTTCCTCTTTAGTCATGGTGAATCTAGGCGAGGGGTGGAAATGGAGTACAGACTTTTTCTAATTCGACCGATTTTTGTTTATGGGGACCAAATCCCCATAATTTCGGAGGTGTGGCCATTTCCCTAAAAATCCAATATGGCCCGCTACCACTCTAATTTCATCAAATGGCCACATTGATACTCCTTATCCTTATCCAGGTTTTAAGCACGGGGAATCTACTTGACTGGTTCTTGATATGATTTGGATCATCACATTACCCATCAAATCCAATATGGCCACCCCCGAAACCAATGCTCAGAAATCATTCAATTGATCGTACCTCTCAAGTATTTGTGATAGGAACATAATTATGGGGCTCTATATCCATTAGGAACTCATATCCGACATCCCAAGTGTGTTAACCATGCTTACCAATCATAATGGAAGCCAATATGACTGGCCCTTTTTAAGCATCTAAAAAACTACAAATGTCTTATATTATAATCATTGGCCGCCATTTTGAATTTAAGCTGTTGTCAAAACAAAAAATACAGTTACAATTTGTAAAGTCAAATACAAATCTCATACTTTCTTTTCAACTTTAAAAGTCATTTTTGATGCTATAACTAAATACAATACAGATGTATCGTACTTTTAGGTTTTTAAAGAAGGTAAAAAGGTTGCCACATACTGGCCTCCATCTTAACATTTTCGTCCATGTTAACGAACAAAATGGCCAATTAAGGATGTCATATTATCAAATACTTATCCCAGAACCTTTATGTACACCTTTATACTGATAATATTGATGTAGCTACATATAATAGAGGTATAATATATTTTTTTTTGAATATATTTTTTTTTATGGCGGCTATCTTGGCTGCCATCTTGAATTTGGACATGTCGATTACAGAAAATGCCCAATAAGGGTGTCTAGTGATGAAATACATCCTAAGTGAAGCATTAAGCATACATTAGACCTATAAATCAAGCCTCTACACTGTCAGAACACTTGACGTGGTCCCGAATGGGTTGAAATGCATTCTAGAGATATTAAAATAATTCTTGCAGAGTGTGTTCAATTATTGTAAGAGATATATTTGAACACCTGCAGAATGTTTTAGGTTATTCAGGATATATTCTTATTATATCAACTATAATATTATAATGGATGACGTTAAGAAGCAGTTGAATGATTCTGGCTGAGAGCGCATACTTGACTTTTTGAGCAGCCATATTGTATTTTGTGGCAATGGGTAATGATTAACATTATCATTACTACCGAAACACTTCTTCGTTCTTGTACAAAACCACATGCGTACGCAAAACAAAATTGTTTCTATCATTACTCCCCATCCCTCCTTAAGGATTTTTAAATGGATCGAACAGGAAGCGCCATATTGGATTGTTCAAAATGCCAAAACCCTGACCAAATTTTGCACACCCTTACAAAAAATTATTGGCGTATGTCCTAATAACACCTCTTCCGTTAGAAAAAAGTCTTTACTTTTCCCATTTCCATCCCTTCAGTCTGTGGGTGCGCACCTTCCACCCGACTATTATCTGGTGCAAAAATCAGCTCAATAACAATTTTTTCCCAGGTCAAAAAACCCCCAGGACCACACTATTTTCATAGACGATGCATATGCATGAATAACATGATATCACACGCTATTTTGTACATAACTGCCAACCTTCCCTGTTTTTATAGGAATCATCCCTATTTTGAACTTCCAAATGCAAAAATACGGGGAGATCATCCTGATTCTGAAATTTCAAACAAATCTGGAATAATTGCAGCAGAAAGTCCCCAAATTTTTAGGGCTCTTTCTGCAGCTTCAAACCACTAAACCCAGCAACTTAGGGGATTTTGCCCCTGTGTACTCCACTAAAGGCCCTAAAGTGGATTAGAAATAGACCCCACCCATAAGGGCTTTAGTGATGAGGTGTTCGCAGCACATGCATTCTGATTTTTGGGTTCTGAATGTTGGCAGGTATGTTTGTAGGAGGATTTCTTTCATATTGGCCAAAATGACCACTAGGTGACCACCGGCCAAAAATTATCAACACCCCTATGCAGCTTGGGTCAACAGTCCTTCTGAGCGAATCTGGTTGGAATCGGCCCAAGCCTTTGGCACTAGTAGCATTATGAAAAAGTGGGAAACAAAAAAAGTAGAGCAGAGCAGAGCAGAATATCATAGGGCCTTATTTAAAGGTGCAACGAGAGATTTTCAGTCATCCATATATTGTGTCATTGGTAGTTATTTCATATAGATTAGACCCCCAATATAATCTTACCTTGTATTTGGCTACAGAAATGCCTTGAAAGTGAAAACAAAAGGTGCTTTTTATTTGCTCATATTTCAATATAAAACATAGGCTGAATTTAGTATTTACTCCTGTACAAAAATAGAAATTTCACATTTTTGTACCAAAGAAATGTTTCTCAGCTTAGTCCTTTCAGGTGGGGGTATTTTGATGGAAAGCTTTACATCAATGCAAAAAATCAGAATTTTCGATATTTTTTGGGACACCTGATATGTGAAATCTCTTGTTGCACCTTTAAGGAGTTCATTTATCTCCTCCCCCCCCCCCCACCCACCACTACAGAAAAGGTTTGACACCTTTGGTAATTAGTTATAGACCCTCTATATCAATGCTAGGTAGTTAGTACTCTCAAATTGTGGTGTCACTTTTTCAATAGGTAATAAGATTCAAGGTCATTCTGGGGCAAACAGTATTCAATGCTCTGATTTTGTTGAAACTGGTGTGAAATTATTGCCCTGGTCATACATTTAAACACAATTTGACATGATATCAAAATTTACCCCTGTACTAATTTTACCCCCACATTTTACAAAGTTCCCCACATTTCCCAGAGATAGGACCCAAAAGTTCTGATTCAGCACCCTTCAAAGTATAGAAAAAACATCTTCAAACCTTCTTCCCCAAACTTCTAGAATAAGATTCTGATTTATAACCCTACTGAGGGGCCAATTTAAGGTTACACAGGGGTCAAACTTTTAAAATTCTCCAATCATGTTGAAATGTATGCCATATTTTCTGTCTGGTCATGAGGATTCCAAAAATGTATAGTTTGTACCACTTGTGACCATTGGTTTTGATGTTACAGAATAAAAAAAAAAAAAAAAAAAAAGTTAGTACTCTCAAATTGTGGTGTCACTTTTTCAATAGGTAATAAGATTCAAGGTCATTCTGGGGCAAACAGTATTCAATGCTCTGATTTTGTTGAAACTGGTGTGAAATTATTGCCCTGGTCATATTGAAGAAAATTCATTAAACCACTCTACAGACGAGTAGTCAATGAACTTCAAAAATTAAAAATTACAAAGTTTTGGCGACCCCTTAGATCATGTAGACCCTTGTTACATTTGGATCACTAATTACGAAACCAAATGCCAAACATTGTAAAATAAGGCAAGGCAAACAATTTGACACCAGTTTCAACAAAATCGGAGCACTGGGTAACTTTAACCACAGGATGACCTTGAACCTTAATAGGGTTGTACCTGTTTAACTAAAAGTCGGAACCTAGACAAACTATACATTTTTTAATCATTATAATGAGATAAAATACTTTGTTGTACATTTAAACACAATTTGACATGATATCAAAATTTACCCCTGTACTAATTTTACCCCCACATTTTACAAAGTTCCCCACATTTCCCAGAGATAGGACCCAAAAGTTCTGATTCAGCACCCTTCAAAGTATAGAAAAAACATCTTCAAACCTTCTTCCCCAAACTTCTAGAATAAGATTCTGATTTATAACCCTACTGAGGGGCCAATTTAAGGTTACACAGGGGTCAAACTTTTAAAATTCTCCAATCATGTTGAAATGTATGCCATATTTTCTGTCTGGTCATGAGGATTCCAAAAATGTATAGTTTGTACCACTTGTGACCATTGGTTTTGATGTTACAGAATAAAAAAAAAAAAAAAAAAAAAGTTAGTACTCTCAAATTGTGGTGTCACTTTTTCAATAGGTAATAAGATTCAAGGTCATTCTGGGGCAAACAGTATTCAATGCTCTGATTTTGTTGAAACTGGTGTGAAATTATTGCCCTGGTCATATTGAAGCAGAAAATTCATTTAAATTCTTTGGGTGACAGCTGTGTATACAATTGAGGAAATTACAAAGTTTTGGCGACCCCTATAGATCATGTAGACCCTTGTTACATTTGGATCACTAATTACGAAACCAAATGCCAAACATTGTAAAATAAGGCAAGGCAAACAATTTGACACCAGTTTCAACAAAATCGGAGCACTGGGTAACTTTAACCACAGGATGACCTTGAACCTTAATAGGGTTGTACCTGTTTAACTAAAAGTCGGAACCTAGACAAACTATACATTTTTTAATCATTATAATGAGATAAAATACTTTGTTGTACATTTAAACACAATTTGACATGATATCAAAATTTACCCCTGTACTAATTTTACCCCCACATTTTACAAAGTTCCCCACATTTCCAGAGATAGGACCCAAAAGTTCTGATTCAGCACCCTTCAAAGTATAGAAAAAACATCTTCAAACCTTCTTCCCCAAACTTCTAGAATAAGATTCTGATTTATAACCCTACTGAGGGGCCAATTTAAGGTTACACAGGGGTCAAACTTTTAAAATTCTCCAATCATGTTGAAATGTATGCCATATTTTCTGTCTGGTCATGAGGATTCCAAAAATGTATAGTTTGTACCACTTGTGACCATTGGTTTTGATGTTACAGAATAAAATGACTAAAATGGGGGAAAAGGTGTCAAACCTTTTCTTTAGTGGAGGATGAACAATTATGTTTAACCTAGGTCCATGCTCCCACTCTATAGATGTGACTGTGTCATCACATTGACCCTGCACTGCTTATTTGCATCTTAATGACCTTTGACCCCATGCCGAGCACAAGTTTTGTGAAGGGTCTGAAGCCATTTAATGTGCATGAGTCACGTGACCATGCAAGTTGCATATAGCAGATGAATTTTTGAACATTTTTTACATTAAGACTGGACATGCCCCTTAATGACCTTTGACCTCATGCCGAGACAAACTTTTTGTGAAGGGTCACAACTATCATGAGTCACATACCATTGTTATGTTCTCGTGGCAGTCAAAGGTCAGAAATAACCCTTTACCAACCACAAACAAATGAGCCTTGCGCACAAGTGATCTGTATTTTATATAATAACACAGTTTTAATGGTTTTTAATCAGATTGGTTCAAGAATTTGGTATGTCCAAAAACAATATTACATAATAAAATTACACACAATGATTTAAGATTATGATACTTATTAGAGTCCACTAATGTCCAGAGTTAAAAGAAGCATTGCAGCTCAACGATGATATGTCCTCACAGCGAAGACTTCAAAATGACAGCATACAAAGTATATTTCCACAGGTAATATTCCATGGGAATCTTCTCAGTTCTGAAGATAACTTTTGTCCAGCAGTTCAAGATGACAAGGTTGAATAAATCCCTCGACGACACAATATTCCACAGTAATATCAGTCCAAGATAATCACCACAATTTCTTTCTCTGTGTCCACACCAGTTGCCCCCTCTGGCTCGAAAAAACCGGGACGATATGGGGACAAATGTGCATTTTAAATCCATCTTTTTGCGGAATTTTCAAATTTTTTTTTTTTTTTCCACCAAATTCGGTCCAAATTTGGGCAAAATTAAAGTAAATTTCGCATTTTTCGCGCGCTACGCATCGGCGTCGGAAGCATTTTTACTTCGGGACGTACCGCTGTGGTGGGGCGCCTACCTATTTTCCATTCCGGGGGCAAACATTATTATTAATTTGGGTAACTGTAATCACATACGTTAAGCCATATTTAAGGGGCTGGGTACGGGAGGGGGTGTACCCCCTTCCGCGCGAAGCGTAAGCGCGGAACATTTACAATGTTAATTTTCCCAATTATTTTCACGTGAAAATTTGATACCGAACAAGTTTGAAATTAGCAAAAATTCACTTTATATGATCAATGGTCTTAAAAGGTAAAATTTAGTTAATGGGTAAGGCTTTATTTGAACGAACCATAAGTCAGTTGATCTTGGAGAGTTCATATGAAGTGCTTGGGGTGAATGTGGGAGGGGTGGCCCCTTTCGAGGAAGCGCCGAACCCTGCAATTTCCAATTTCCAAGCACGTTTTCTACGTGAAAATTTCCCGGGAAAATTTGATGGAAAGAATTTGAAATAGAAAGGGGTCACCCTATAATGACTCTATAGAATTCTTCTGGTTAGAAGATCAACGGTCGTAAAATTGATTAATGGGTAGGGTTTATTTGAACAAACCATTCTTGCTTATGAGGAAGCAGCTAAATTGTTGAAGTGGTGGAGCCAGCTCACTGTTGATTGGTTGGGATTTGAGCAGTCTATTCTACACCAGGAAGGTGTTTTCAATTAACCCCACAATGCATTGTAATGTGCCTATACTGTACTGTACTAAAACACATGTCGGTACATAGGGAGTGTAAAAAAGGTGTTTAAGAAGTTTAAGAACCGTAAGACATTTCAGATCATTAATCATGCAAAAAAGGACTAGCACCTTGTGGGCTAAAATGAGTGCAAAGTCAGGGTTTTTTATGTGTTTTTAAGAATAGGATTTTTGTGGGGATCCACAGGACCTTATTAAGGTGAATTTCCCCAAAACGATGCTGGCATTGTGGGATTGAGTCAATCACCCTCTGTATCTAACGGTGGACAAAAGGTTTAGGGCACTAATTGAGAATGTTATCCGCAGTCTGTATGTCAATGAGAACCACATGGCAGGCTTGAGATGGTCGCAGCCCCATCGAAACAACAGACTCCTGTGAGAATCCTGTTCAAGGTGACCCATCCTTACGTGAGATTGCTACCAGGTGGGAGTTGTCATAGATGTGATAGGTGAATTGGTTTGGTCTTGAGGTATCTAGCTAGGTAGGTTCCATGTCTGTTAGAAAAAAGTGAATGGGGAGCTGGGGAAGGAGTTTAGCGGCCGTGTAGAGGTACGCACCCACTAAACTCACTTAATACACAGTAGCCTATGGGGAAAAAATGCCAACTTTGAGCATGTGCGTTCAATTTACACCTATCACAGAGGAGGGAAAATACAACAATATCACAACCAAAGTTTTAAAATCACCAAATAACCATAATTTTGAACATATTGTGCCAGATTTTTTTTTAGTTACGAAATCACTAAACTCGCACGACCCGAACGTTCAGGACCGGTGTGAAAGGAGATATGGTCCGGCATGGATTTCATTAGTACGGGCTCCATAGACGACAACGGAATAAGCGTGAAACTAATGCTGACGTGAAGATTCAACTGAATCGATTGCCGATTGTTCACTATTGTAGGCGGACTGTGAGTCCGGGAGACTATTATGGATCTGCCACACCGGCCATAAACAAGATTCTATATAGTCGCCAAAGTTAGTAATTTGCAAATCGATGTGAAATTGATGACCGCGCGAGTAAATTGCCTCAAACTTACTGTCCAAATGCCACTAAGCTTTTGAGGAATTATACCAGTCTACCATGTCAACATGAAAAGTCTATTCACTTTCTTAATATACTAGTGCATTTCAGACATTTTTAAAAGCTACTTTTTCAGATTTGCATGCAGAAAGTAGTCCACCCAAGATTTTTTTATAATTACGGCAGCCAGGTGGTTGTGAGTGGGTTGTAACCCTAGCAAAGGTCGAATAGAGCACAGTCTCTGTCTGCCGAGCTGGTGTCATTCTTTGACAGTGTTATGCAACAGGTTCCTGTTTAGAGGTTAAAACCGCCGCATTAATGTTTTTGTGATTGTTTTGGATCGGCGGTATTGTTTTGGTTCGAGGAAGTTTCCCGAGGATCCAAACCAATCACCCCAAAACATTAGCGGCAAGGTTTTTAACCTCATTTCATAAACTGTAACTGTACTCAAAACTTGTTATTTTTCTAAGGATTTTCTGACAGAAATTTCCCCTAAAATTCCGTTGGACTGATCATTTTTTTTGGAACATTATATCTCACCTACTACAAAAAATTGGAAGATCTTCTCGAGTACAGGTATTTCCCATTTACGGTATTATATGGGTGACAACAAACATTTGACCAATCACAGCGCAGCTTGAATACCAATTCGCAAGTTTTATGCAAATCAACAGCAAGGATAGGATTGTTATCTTGTTACGGGGCACCGTCAGATAAGGTTACCCGGGATTTTTAAGAAGAAGAAAATTGACACGTAATAAATGTTGTTCTACTGTGGTCCATCTGTGATTTGCGGAGTTTAATATCATAATACATATAGTTAGTTCTGGAAAACGATCTGTTTGCTGTCCAGATAATCCAGGTATCTGGCTATTATTTTTCCACGAGTAAGATGACGCTGTGCATTTTGATGAGAGACATGGACAGCACAGATACCTTGTCAGCCTGTCAGGACCATGATTCATGAATGCATGAATGATTGTCTCGATCGATAGCATGTCAGAATTAGGAATTTCTGGCCAACAGTAATCAGAAGCAAATTAGTCTTTCTGCATACGCGGATATTGTGCTTCACTCGTAGTTTTTTTAACAGGTGAGTTTGGCGAGGGTCAATGGCGGGTACTGTCGATCAGATCTGATGATGTTTTCGGTCTCTCAGTATTGGGGAACCTTTTTAGGCCTAATCATAAACCGTGTATTGCCGTGTTCAAAGCATATAAAGAAATACACCACCATTATTTATATGATTAGACCTACTTTTTAAACCTAAATTTATATGGAAACCTCGCCTAGCCTAGGTCAACTTTCATGACTTCTTAAACCACCAATCTGTCAACAATTGATACGTCTATGACAATCAAACCATGGCTGGTTCACTCGTGCACTCGCCCCGGGGCACTTGCGTGATTTTTGTCCTTTCGAGCTTGTTGGATCCTACCTTTCTTTCTGTTCAAGCGGGCCGCTTTAATTTGAACTTAGGGGACAATTAAATAAAATCGAGATTGAATACCTAGTATGATGCCCAGCTGTTGTTTTGCGTTTATCAATTGCTCTTTAGCGCTTTCAAAGGGGCGGCCTGATTCCTTGTCTTTGGGATTGACAAAGATTGAGTATGGAGGTGCCATTGCAGTACTTCTTCAGCAATGTTTCCTTCAAGGGGCGGCATCAGTATTGATAGGGTGCTATTGCCTATAGACGTCAGCATTTTTGTTATCAAGGGCGGGCGTCACTTTATCTTTCATGGACGACCAGTTATAGGGGCCGTCACTTAGAGTTCTGCATTGTACATTGAACGATCGATTCGTCCTGTCGTTGCATTTAAGCGGAGCCATCTTTGGTACTTCTTCAGTATGCTCTCTAAGAAAGCGGGATCAGTATTTTGGGTTTATTATTACTTCTTTTATGGTGACCAGTATGGGGGGCGCCACCTTTTTATTAGCCTAGAGTTCTTGAAGGCACAGACACCATGTTAGTTCATAACTTAATGATGAGTACCAGAAAACGTCATTTGCGCGTTTCTTGCAAATTTAGTAATGGTGGTATCTGAAGCCGAAATCAGTTTCTTACTCCCAGGTTGTGTTTTTTTTTTCTTAAAAGGAGGGGGCGATAGGGCGGAGGCACTGGGCCAAATGCTTGGGACGTACCTGTACGTCTTGTAACGCACGGTTCCGACGAGGGTGGCGCTACGCGTGCATTTTGTCCAATTCAGACTTTAATTGGAGGCCAAAGCACCGGGCGTGTAAGAATTTGCCCCCTCTGGCGGGAACGACTTGGAAATTGCCCCTCTGGATCCGCGACTGGCCTCGGTTCCGCCACTGGTTAGTCAGTTTTTCAACTTGCCCCCAAAATGTAAATTCTTAAAGCTTTGGTGGTTGTCGTTGACAATCTGTACTGTGGTTTGTCTCTATTAGGTCATTTAGCTTCACAAGGTGATGATTTTTCAAATAAAAAATAGCTGCTTACTTGTCATTTGTAAAATAGCCATTGAAAGAGATTGCAAGTCATTTGATATAAATTGACCAATTGCGGTATTTTGTGTTTATTACTTCCTGACGTGTGCCTAGAGGAAAATCTGACTATCACCGCAAAAAAGTGATGGTGGGTAGAGGTGGGGGAGAAGTAGAAGAACCGTCATGTAGTCTCCCCTGTCAGTAACTGCTCGCCATGGAAGCAAATCTCTACAACAACAAACACGTTCTCAGATATCTATTCAGAAGTATTCCCGTATCATGACTAGAGGCCAGACTTTCTACGGTCTGCATTCAAGGGCTGACATGTGTAAACAACTCCAATGGCGATCCTATGTCTGCAGGAAACCACCAGAGGAACTGATAGTAATCGCCCGACCATAGCAGGAAATTGGTCCTCACCATCGAGAGATCACGCCGACAGTATGGAAGGCTATATAAACACAAAATCAAAGCTAAGTTCCCCCCAAAGAACCTACCAATAAATTTCAAGGATATCCAATTTTTTAAAGATGAAAAACCTAGTAAAGAATTATCGCTCTATCTTAGAAATTTATTGTAGTTTTGTATTGCCAGGCATTCCCACGCTTGTCCTTGGCGTGAAGGGACGTCTTTCTTGCTGCGGCAACATAGGACCTAGCTACTTGAAGTCCTTGACTCTTTGAGTTGGCTTTACCTCTGCTGTTGCGATAGGTTGTGATCGGTCTTCCTCATTGACAGTCATTATATTCAGTCTTCTTGGCACTAAGATGTAGGCCGACTTTGTCTGTAGCATTCTCATGTGATGTTAGTAGATCTTGTGCGCCCCATATCAGATCAGCTGTTAGAGCTAGATCATCTGGCGTTCAAAGGGTCTGTGAGATTGCGACCCATGAGACGTCTGGAACGCTTGGGTTGATGGTGATCCTTTGTCGTTCAGATGTCAAGACTCGTCTGAGGATTGTTGTAATCAACCACGACTACGAAGAGATAGGGAGCGCAGAGTATCTCCTTGGAGGATTACAGTAGTTGTTTTAGGAAACTCCTTTGTGGGCCCATTACAGGGTCTGCACAAAGCTATAGGGTTATCATACATGATGGACATGGCCTTGACAGTTCTCATCTGGACACCGTAGTTGGCGAGAACGAGAATATGCAGGGCAATTACATTCCTGTTAACACTGTCAAAAGCCTTGTTTTCAAGCGATATGTTAGGCATCAAGTGCTCAGCCTTGGGACTTAACTTGCCCCTCAAGCACCACATTGTTAGCGTCATCAAGTGCGGCCTTAGCAGCATCAAGGTTCTGCTGGAGCTCTGGTGGATTTAGTACGGTGCTCTTGGATGCAGACTCAGTTTTTCTAGGGCTTTGCTGACTTTGTCATTTGAGGCAAAGGCAGTAGTAGGTAGTCTTTATTCTTTTGTCTAGGTAGCATCTCCAATGCCAGTTTCTAATTGGTATCTCCAATTCAACCAAGCTGAAATTCTTTTAGAGCATGTGTAGAGAATATCCTGTTAAATGGATACTGAGCCTGGGCCATGAGAAAGAGCTACAGGATAGATGGATGGCACTACACCAAGCTTCTAATGCGAGTACACAAAACAATATTCATGGCGTGAGCACAAGACCACAGCAAACAGATATATGGAGAATCCCTCCAATTTCATCTTATTTGTTGCCCAACGCCGTGCTCGATTTGCCGGTCACTGTCATAGTGCGATTGACCAAGGTAGTCTCAGAGTCACATGTTGGAAGTTACAGCCAAAAACAAGGGGTAGTCGCCCCTTTAACTACATTGATGGGATTGCTCGAGACATCCAGCAGGCATCCATCTGACTCCCCAACCTAATGAAACACAGGGACATTTGGCGCGACATGGTGAACAGGGCGCATCTCGCTGCGGTCCGGTCTAAAGCTAGATAGATAGTATTAGTGTTAGCAAGCAGGGTGTTGTGAAAATGAAGAGGAATCCCCTTATTCAAGGGCTGAATAGACCACCAAATTATATTAAACACAAAATAATTGCCTTTTTAAAAAATTGCCAAAACCAAGGGTGGTTTCATGTCCATATTTCACTGTGTTACAACATTTAATGGAATGTGATTTAAAATCCCCGCAAGGTTTTGCCACCCATCATTACTTTTTCTTTTTGAAATCATTATACTCGGTCACCTGGTCAGGCTTAAAAGATGATTGAATGCATATTCATGGGTACTGGGAGCATTCATAAGATGCCGAAAAGTGGGTGGCACCACGGGGGGCCCCACCATAGGGGATTTCCCCCCTTAATTTGTTCTTCCCCAAGGTGCCCCCCTGGGCCGAAAGAAAAAAAAAATGACAGATTTTGGCAAAAATCAGCGGATTTGGGGACCACCCAAAATCACCAAATTTGGGAAAAACAAAATCAGCGATATTTGGGGCCAAAATTGGTTAAAAATCTCCAAAGATTTGAACTTTATCCCCAGAATTTCATTCCCCCCCAAAAAAAATCACTTCTGACGTCACGCAAGAAAGAAAGGAGGTAGTGCAATTGTCTTTTTAGATAGGAGCAATTTCCCCTAAACACAGGGCAAAAAAGGGTTCGCTCCGTGATTTGTGAAAGTTGGGAACAAATGGCATTTTGGGAATATTTTTAAGGAATATAGAGTTGTTTCATTTATAGTTTTATTAGAATTTCTATCATTGCATAACATATTGTATACCCTATAAAAAATCCACCAGTTTCAGGCTATTGATAGTGATTACGATGGCCATATTAGCCACACCATCTTCATTTGGAATTATGTTACAAAGCAAATATGAGTTCATTGTGTTCCAAAGAAGTATAAGATAATTTATTTTGTTTTGATTAAAATATTATAAAAATGGATCACAGGGCTGTATATGAATAAATATCCACTATTTCAGAGTCAGTTCTTACAGTTTACATTTGTATTTTCATTCCAAAATTTCTCCATGTGTATCAAAAAACATTATGTAGGTATATGTAAAAATAGGCAGTTTTGGCTCTTGATAGTTGTGCTTAAGAGTTGAGTAGCCGCCAGCTTGGGGTTGAAGGGTCTAAAAACGAAGTAATAGACAAGAGCTCATGTGTTGTAGTTGCTCATTTAGAATTCATTCAATTTTTCATGATGCATATAACATAATTATAATACGGTATTATGAAGAATCGCCAGTTTGGGCTATTGATAGATTAAGGAGGCTATAGAGCAATTGTCATTGACACCATATTGGATGTGAAATATGTTAACAAAGCAAACAATGGTTAGTTTTCAAGTGTCCAAAATTATATTTTATTTGTAAATTTAAAAACTTTAAGAATTTATTGATATTCTATTCAAAATTTCACTAATGTGTATAAACCTAAGTACGTTAATAGGGTGTATGAAAATCACCAGATTCCGCAATTGAAAGTGCTTACAGAAGCTATTATATTAGCCACCATTTGTGCTTTGAATAGTGTCTAACCATAAAGGGTAAATGGTTCCTTGGTCCAAAGTGTACATTTCGGTGTTTTAATTGTTATCAAAAATTATTGTTATGACATGGCTCTATGTGAAAAAAACATACAAAATTTTACTATTATTTCAGTGCTTACGGTGGCTGCCATCTGGATTTTCAAAAGCGCGTTAGCAACACAGAAATGTTTTGAATTTATTGGCCGCCATCTTGGATGAGTAGATATGTAACAAAAAGAACATATGTCCAGATGGCGGGTTTCCTAGCACCACAAGATATACACCCCAGGAATTTGAATCCTATTCATATTGATTAGTGTTAATGCAGCGTTTATATTCATAACCTAGCTTTTTGGCGGCCTTTTGACGTCACTTGGATTTTTTTAATGTGATGCCCGATGATGAAAAATAGGTGTTTTGCATCTTTTGGCTATCAAAAAATATGGTTATTGCTTCAATTTGGCCTCCTATTGCCTTCAGGATACTAATTATAATGGGTTATGTATGGTGGGGCCATCTTGGATTGGACCCTAAAAAACATATTGAAAAAATTCCAAGATATTTTTTTCCAACAGGTTACACCCAAACACATAATGAATCCAAGAGAAATTTTGGCTTTAACAGAAAAAAAAAAAAAAAAACACGAAATTACATTAGTAGCCTACACTATAGGTTTCTTTGGGGGGAACTTACTTTTGATTACACAGTTCGCGTCCACAGTCGAGAAAACTCGACTGTGTCTTTCTTCTGTATGTTTCTTTCTTCTTTCTTTATTACACAGTCGAGGACTCGACTGCGTTTTGTTTCTGTACGGTTTCTTCTTTCTCTTTCTGTCAAAATGCTAATATCTCAGAAATGCAAACATGTCACTATTGACCAAAAACTGGTCACAGGGACAAGTACATGCACAGAACTTTTGACATGACCCGATGGGTGTCAAAGGTCACGATAGGGGTACACAGGGGTCAAAACCGTTAACCATGCAAAAATCTTAGAATTAGCTTCAAAAATCTCAAAAACTAATGCTGCCTTCTTGTAGGACTTGATCAACACTACAGAAAAAGCCAATTATGACTTTGTCCTGACACAACAAAAAAAATGATTCCAACGTCGAGGAACTCGACTGTGTTTTTCTCTGTACCGTTTCTTTCTTCTTCTTCTTCTTCTTCTCTTCTTTCTGTCAACTTCAAAACGCTACTTCTTCCTACAGATTTCATTGATGATCATGTGACCCATGTATGTGGTGTAAGTTTTGACACCCCCTACAAAAGTCACTTAAATGAAATTTTTCATCAAAGTCCATTTGGGGGTCACAAATTTCAATAACCTGATTTCACTAAAAATGTACTTCTTTTAAGATTCCCTAGCTATGACCATGTGACTCATGTATGTGGTGTAACTTTGACACCCCCTCCAAAAGTACTTAATGAATGGCGATCAAATGTCTTAAAGGGGCATTTCCGCCTGAGGTTTAAAATATCTTTAAAAGAATCATTCTGCAATATGCAAAGTAGTACATTGATGCTTACTTGCACAGATGTATGATATACATTCCCATACAGTCAACATGGAGGTCTTCATGGTTCAAGTTCAAATTATTCAAATGGTCCGATTGAGCTGAATTTTTACTGAAATGATCCTTATGACATTCTAAACATGTTGAAATATTTTCGAGGTAAAAGGTCAAGAGGTCAAGTTCAATTTTCAAACCTGCTCCAATTCGCTGAAATTTTACTGAAATGCTCCTGATGACATTCGAAACATGTTGAAAATATTTGTTCGAGGTCAAAGGCATTACGGGGTCCAAGGTCAAATTTTCCATGTTCCATAAGCTGAAATTTTACTGAAATGCTCCGTATGACATTCCTAAACAATGTTGAAAATATTTTCGAGGTCAAAGGTCATTAGGGGTCAAAGGTCAAATTTTCCACGGCCCGATTGAGGCTGAAATTTGGACTAAAATGATCCTTGATGACTTCCTAAACTGGTTTAAAATATTTGAGGGTCAAAGGTCATTAAGGGTTCAAAAGTCCACATTTCCAAAATGCTCCACCGAATGTGCTGACATTTGGGAAATGATCCTTATGAATATTCGAAATATGTCTAAAATATTTGAGATTCAAGGTCATTTAGGGTCCCAGGTCCCTACCTCGACTGTGTTCAGATCTGTCTCCAAGCTCTAGTTATTCTTTCTTCTTTCTGTCAACATGCTAATATCTCAGACATTGAACATCCCATATTAACCAAAACTGGTCACAAGGACAAGTACATGCACACAACTTTTGACCGGACCCGATTGGTGTCAACAGGTCACGATGGGGTCACAGGGGTCACAACGTTAACCATGCAAAAATCTACAATCAGCTCAATCTCAAACCAATGCCTGTCATCTTGTAGGACTTGTTGATCAACACTACAAAAAAGTCAATTATGACTTTGTTTCATATGAGACACCATGATTTAGAGGTCAGAGGTCAAAAATACATCAAATTACATTAACCAAATTCACTACTCCTTTTACAAATTCCATAGTATGATCACGTGTGACTCATGTATGTGGTACAGTTTGACATCCCCCACAAAAGTTAATTAATGACATTTGATCAAAGGTCATCTGGGGTCACTAAGGTAAAGACCTTACTGTGTGTAAAATTTAAAACAAGGTCAAATATGAAAATTCTTTTATCCCATCTGTAGTAAATTGTGAGATGTCAATAAAGGTCAATTATGACCCAGCACCTGACCCATGGCTAGGGTCAAAGGTCAAACGACATCCAAAATTTACGTTACACTTCAAATACTACTCCTTTTAGAGATACATAGTATGATCACGGGACTAATTGTATGTGGTGCAGCTTGAATCCCCCACAAAAGTAACTTATGACATTTTTTGATCAAAGGTCAATGGGGAGTTGCGTCACTAAGGTCAAGACCTTATTTTTTTTTTTGTTTGTGTAATAAAAATTAAAAACAGGTCAAATAGAAAAATATTTATACCATCCTGTAGACTTGATTGATGAGGTTCATAAAAGTCATCGTGACCTCATCACTTGAACCATGGTTTAGGGGTCAAAGGTCAAAATACTTCAAATGATGTACACTCAAATCACACTACTTAGTACAGATAAAGATAGTAATAATCACATTGAATCACATGGATGTGGGGGTAGTTTGGGAACCCCCTACAACAGATATTAATGAAATTTTGATCAAGTTCCTCTGGGGTCACAGGGGGTCAAAAGAGTTCATTTTTACCAAAAATACGCTACTCCATCCGGGACAGATAACATTGCATGGTCACATGACTCATGCATCTGAAGCAAGCTTGAGATCTTCAACAAAGTCAAGGTCACGGGGTCAATTTCATTTAAGGGTTCATTTCTGGTCTGAGTACCCTCGACTGTGTTCAAATCTGTACACTATCTAGTTTTATGTTTATATTTGTTGGAAAACAGGCACCGTTTGTAGAAGCAACCTCAATGTCTGCTGACAATAACATCCAACTCCCTCACCTTAGCTCAGCTCTGGCCATAGTTTACATC